>CM065599.1:61106001-61258132 GCA_033119425.1 Bufotes viridis | reverse complement strand
TCGGTTGGTTCTGGACGTTGGGAATCCATGGCATGCTGCGTCCTGTAGGGTGAGTGGCCATCGATCCTGAACCCATTCCTTCAGGCCCAGTTGTAATGCTCCTATGAAATGTTCGAGCAAGAACAGCTGCAAAACTCCTTCTCCTGTGGTGGCTAGGCATTGCTGTACCCATTGGGATGCGGTTTTGTGGAGCGTACAGGCCCACTCTGAGTAGGAATCTCCTTCTTTCCGTTTGGACTCCCTAAACCGTCGCCGGTATGCTTCGGGGGTCACAGCATACCGGAACAGTAGCGCTTCCTTTACCATGGCATAATTTGTAACATCCTCGGTTGGGATGGCACGAAAAGCTTCATTGGCCTTTCCCGACAGTTTGCCCGACAAAATTGTAACCGATTCCCGGGTGGCACGTGATGTAGCGCACATTGCCTTTCAAAGTCGGCCAAATATCCATCTATCTCTCCATCTGTCTCTTGGTATGCTTTAAATGCTGCAAAGGGTATCTGTTTCCGCTCTCTGGAGGTCACAATCGGTAATACCATTGAGCTCTCTGGTCTTTGTGCGGTCAGTACCTGTAGGTGATGGGCTCTTTTCTCTCTTGCCTCCTCTATCGCTGCGTTGAGAAGCTGGGTTACCAGCTCCACTGGTGGATTCGGCCCATAGAGTGTCAACCTCCTTCGTACGATTCTCTGGATTTCATCCTCTTCTCAGTTCGGTGAGTTGGAGTTAGCCATGGTGTTGTTTTGGTCCAATTCGAGCAATTCAGCTATCAGTTCTCGTCGTGGTCGGTTACTAGCCGAACGCCCGCGACTCTCCAGCAAATCCTTCAACGTTAGCCGTTTCAGTTTCTCATATCGATTCTCCATGGATGTAGTAACTCCTCTGGGAAGATAGGACCAATCCCACTTCTGCCACCAATGTAGCGGGGTTTCCACCACTGAAGGGTGTCCTTTTCCTGATTGTTGAGGAGTCTGTTCAGCATCCAGTGGTGTTCCAAGTGAAGAAGCTCTTCCAAGCGCTAGTGTGATAGCTGCATATTGGTTACCCCCAATAAGAGACAAGACTCTAGATTGAGGGTGAAGAATGACTCTTTATTGATGGACACAGCTCGGCTTTTTATACAGTCACACAAACTACAGCAACCAATTAATATCGTAAAAGATAACACACTCACAAGTAGGGGCTTGGTCATGTAGATTACAAGTAGACACTGTGTATTTACCCAGACAATGGACCAGAGTGTTATCTTGTGTATTGTAATTAATTTGGTCAGTCTGGTAGTTAGAGCAGACTGAATGTCTGGAAGTGTGTCTACATGTGTCCATTGTTAAGAGTAGGTATCCTACTAAAAACATCATCTTTAAAACCGGGGGATCTGTTACGTAGAGCTTTGTGGGTGTAAGGTGCATGGTGAAGAGCTGTGTGTGTAAGATATATGGTGTAGAGCTGTGCGTGTAAGGTACATGGTGTAGAGCTGTTTGTGTAAGGCACATGGTGTAGAGCTGTGTATGTAAGGTGCATAGTGTAGAGCTGTGTGTAAGGTACATTGTATAGAGCTTTGTGTTTAAGGTACATGCTGTAGAGCTCTGTGTGTGTAAGGTGCATTGTGTAGAGCTCTGTGTATGTAAGGTACATGGTGTAGAGATTTGTGTGTAAGGTGCATGATGTAGAGCTGTGTGTGTAAGGTACATGGTGTAGAGCTCTGTGTATGTAAGGTGCATGGTGTAGAGCTTTGTGTAAGGTGCATGGTGTAGAGCTGTGTGTGTAAGGTACATGGTGTAGAGCTGTGTGTGTAAGGTGCATGGTGTAGAGCTGTGTGTGTAAGGTACATTGTATAGAGCTTTGTGTGTAAGGTGCATGGTGTAGAGCTGTGTGTAAGGTGCATGGTGTAGAGCTTTTTGTGTAAGGTGCATGGCGTAGAGCTGGTGTAGAAAAAAGACGAATTAGGGGAGATCTAATAACTATGTATAAATATATCAGGAGTCAGTACAGAGATCTGTCCCATCATCTATTTATCCCCAGGACTGTGACTGTGACGAGGGGACATCCTCTGCATCTGGAGGAAAGAAGGTTTGTACACAAACATAGAAAAGGATTCTTCACGGTAAGAGCAGTGAGACTATGGAACTCTCTGCCTGAGGAGGTGGTGATGGTGAGTACAATAAAGGAATTCAAGAGGGGCCTGGATGTATTTCTGGAGTGTAATAATATTACAGGCTACAGCTACTAGAGAGGGGTCAATGATCCAGGGAGTTATTCTGATGCCTGATTGGAGTCGGGAAGGAATTTTTTTCCCTTAAGTGAGGAAAATTGGCTTCTGCCTCACAGTTTTTTTTTGCCTTCCTCTGGATCAAACTTGTAGGAAACAGGCCGAACTGGATGGCCAAATGTCTTTTTTCGGTCTTATATACTATGTTACTATGTTACTATGTATGTGTAAGGTGCATGTTGTAGAGCTCTGTGTATAAGGTGCATGGTGTAGAGCTGGGTGTGTAAGTAACATGGAGTATAACTGTGCGTGTAAGGTGCATTGTGTAGAGGTGTGTGTGTGCGAGGTGCATGGAGCTCTGTGTGTAAGGTGCATTGTGTAGAGGTGTGTGTGCGAGGTGCATGGAGCTCTGTGTGTAAGGTGCATGTTGTAGAGCTCTGTGTGTAAGGTGCATGGAGTAGAGCTATGTGTGTTCGGATTTGGAATCAGAGTTATATTCTGATTGTGAGCACTGACGCGGAGTGTCAGCTGTAATATAATATCTAAAAAATATATTATAATAATAGAAAAAAATATACTGTATATTGCTAGAATAAAGAGAAATAGTGACAGTAAAAATTATATAAATTCTACTTACAAACCACTTGAATGGGGTGACACTGTGGCTTCCTACAAACCAGGCATGATGCGGTGACCCTCTTATATATTGTACACCTCTCACTCATGAATCCCCATGGTAAGCTTGCCTCCCAGCTCGCTTCTCGTTAGGTTGTGAGACCTCGGTGACCTATAATTATCTATTCCCTGCTGATCTCAATTATAATTTAACATTGCTTTTATATCATAATAAAATAAGGCAATGGGTTTACGTTGTAGATTTGGAATCATAGGTAAGATTTACAGGGCAGTTTTGGTTAGTCAAATCCAAGCAGTGGACCCATGTGGGGAGGGGAAGCAGGGCAGGCAGAGATTGGCCTAGTGTCACATGGTCTAAAGCAGAAGACACCATAAAGTACCCAAGAGGATCTTTATTGGAGTGTAGTACAGTAGGATGGGTCCCACATGACAACCAGAAGCTATCAAGTGCAGGCCGGAATTGGGGCTGCAAGCCTGGATGCAGGCCTGGCATGACTGGGGCTTGAAGGGAGCTGAGGCATGGGATACAAAGGGTTAAGGATGGGAATGGTGACGGGGGAGTTAGGGGTGTGGTCTGGGGCTTTAAAAAGGGTAGTCAGGGCGCGAAAAGGGGCCATTTTGTGGGGATAGCAGTGTGGCAGCAGCCCAAGTCTGAGCTGCTGCAGTACCTCTTTTCCAGTAGGATCCTGTCCCACGATGTCCGAGGTGGAAGCGCTCCTGGCACAGCTCCGTTCGGCAGCGGAGAGCAGGGGAGCTGGATGGCTGCAGGCTACTGTCCAGGGCCTGCTCCCGGGGTCTGGGGAGACCGCTGCTCCGGCTCTTCCCTCCAGCCGGCCGCGGAGGACTAGGCCTCCGGCGCGCCTTAGTCAGATATGACCCCGAGGGTCCGGCGCCGGTTAAGGAGCCCTCTGTGGACCCTCCAGCACACACCGCGGTGAGTAAAAGGGCTTCCAGACGGTCGTGTGCTGGGAGGAATCCTGTAGTGCGGCGGGACCCTAGGAGGGGTGCGGGACCCCCTCCTCTGATGCAGGCAACGTGGGATCCGGAGGTGGTGCGGCGGGGGGGCCGGGCCCTGGTTCCCCTGCCCGGCGTGGGAGTGCAGTGCAGACGGCATCGGCAGGACGGCGGGGTCATGTGGGCGGCCCTGTGCTTGCTTCCTTACCTGAGCAGCCCGGCGCTGGCTCTCTGTCGGCTCTTGTGGACGGAAGACGGATGACATCTAGTGGCGAGGCTGTGGAACTGCAGGCCTCTGGAACTTCAGTCGAGACGAGGGCGCCATCTGGTGGTGGGACTTCGGTACTGCGGGCCTTAGGGTCTGTGAGTGCTTCAAGAGATCCAAGTGGCGCGGCTGCGGAATCGCAGGCTGCTGAACCAGTGAACGAGGGAAGACATGCGGGAGTCGACGAACACCGACAGACGACCGGAAGAGGGAACGTCGCCAGTCAAGTTTCGGTTCCTCACGTTCCGGCTGGTGGATTCACAGCGTCCACGCAGCTAGGTGAGATGTGCGGGGATTCTTCAGTAGTGATTGCTAATAGCGGGGGGGCCCCTGGGGTTGTGGGGGGCTCGGGGGTGTCCGTTGCTGGTGGGCTAGGGGATTTGTTGTTGGGGTTGCGGGATTTGGTGGCGGGGTTGGCGGGTGTGGGGCCTGTGGGGGGGTCGCCGTCCGCAGCGTGGGGGGTGCAACGCCCGGGTTTGACGGGGACGGGTGCAGCTGGGGGTTTTGCTGGGGCACGCGTTGGGGAGATTGGTGGGGGGGCTGGGGGCATGATGGGGGCGACACCACGGGGGGGTGGCGATAAGGACGGAGGTAAGGAGGCGGACGGTGCCAAGGAAAAGGATGGGGAGGAGCCGCGTTTGGACGACGCGGCAAGGGGGGAGGTTTATGTGTGTTTTGAGGGCTCCTTGGGGGCGCATTTGAAGCACGAGGTTAGGGAAAAAATTTGGAAAGGGGAGTATGTGGATGTATTTTCGCTGCTTCCCTGGAGCAGCTTTAATTTAGACAGGGATAGGCGGGAGGATAAGAAGAAGGAGGAGGATGATAAACGGCGTTCGCGTTTGATTCCGCGGACCTTCTCAAACTGGTTGCAGGCCTTTGTGATTCTGGCCAGTGTTATCGGGGAAAAGGCGCCGGAAAACTGTTCCCCCCTTTTCTGTTATCTGGATGCCATCGGCGAGGCATACCGTGTCTATGGGGGGTTGGGGTGGTTAAGGTACGATGAACAGTTTCGCCAGCGAAAAGCAGTCCGGCCTAGTATGCGCTGGGACCATAAGGACATTGGCCTGTGGATGAGGGTTATGACACCGGTCCGGGCTGGGCAGCCCTTTCAGGGGGGTGCCGGGGGTTCTGGGCAGTCAGAGCGCTCGGCGGCCTCAGTTAAGGGACTCTGTTTTTTGTTTAACGAGGGGGGATGCAAATACGGGGACAAGTGCAAGTTTAGGCATGACTGTTCCTCTTGCGGGGAAACCATGGAGCACATCGGTGCTTCAGGGGCGCAAGGAAGGAACTGGGGGATGCGGCGGGTAAAGGGCGGACACCAATCCGGGTAGCCGAGATGGTGCATTTTCTAAATAGTTACCCAGATGCGGATGCGGCGGAATTTTTGTTAACCGGTTTTAAGGAAGGTTTTCGTATACCGTTTGTTGAGGGAGTCGGTGGGGCAGGGGGAAGAATTTGCGTTCGGCGGGGAAAGGCCCGACGTGGTGACTGAAAAACTGCGGAAGGAGGTGGAGTTAGGTCGCATGGCAGGGCCCTTTCGGGACCCGCCGATGCAGGACTTGCGGGTGTCGCCTTTGGGGGTCGTGCCAAAGCGAGAGCCTAATAAATTTCGCCTGATACACCACCTCTCGTTCCCAAAGGGAGTCGGTTAATGACGGGATTGCGCCTGAATTGTGTTCAGTTGTATATACGTCGTTTGATGAGGCTGTTCGTTGGAGTGCGGTTATACGGGCGGGGGCTTTATTGGCCAAGGTAGACATCGAGGCGGCGTTCGTCTTCTGCCGGTGCACCCGGAATGCCAGCACTTGTTGGGGTGTTTCTGGGATGGGGGGTACTTTGTTGACCAGTGTTTGCCGATGGGTTGTTCGGTTTCGTGCGCCTATTTTGAAAAGTTTAGTACTTTTCTGGAGTGGGTGGTACGGAAATGGTCAGGGTGGGATTCTATCATTCATTATTTGGATGATTTTTTGTTTATAGGGCCGCCGGGTTCTAAGGGCTGTTCTGTGATGCTGCATTCCTTTGAAGCCATGTCCCGCCTCTTCGGGGTTCCTTTGGCATCTGGGAAGACGGAGGGCCCGACAACGCAGTTGAGTTTTTTGGGGATAATCATTGACACGGTGGCTATGGAGTGTAGGTTGCCTGAGGATAAAATTGGAGACTTGCGGCGGGAGGTGTCGGCGGCTCGCGGTAGGCGAAAAATGCGGCTCCGTGAGTTGCAGTCCCTATTGGGTAAGCTCAATTTTGCCTGCCGCATAATGCCCATGGGGCGGATTTTTTGTAGGAAACTGGCGAGGGCGTTGGCGGGGGCGAGGTCTCCTCATCATTTCGTGCGGATCACCCGTGAGTTGCAAGACTTGTTCAAGTTGGCTTTTTCGCTCGCTTTTTTTGGTGCCTTGCGAATTGGAGAGTTGGTTAGTCCGAGCAAGAGTCGAGCCGGGGGCCTGCGCGGACAGGATGTGGAATTATTCGAGGATAGATTGGAATTCTGCATCAGACGGTCCAAAACGGACCAACAGGGTCGGGGTTGCCGGGTGGTGTTATATAAGGTGGAGGGGTCGGACGCATGCCCGGTTCGTTGCCTGCGGGATTTTTTGGGGACGGGAGGGGGTCGGAGAGGCTGGCCCGTTGTTGGTCCACGCTGATGGGTTTTTTCTCTCTCGTTTTCAGTTTGTTGCGGTTATGAGATCGTGCTTGTCTGGGTTGGGTAGGGACCCCGCGTTATATGGGGGTCATTCGTTTCGGATAGGAGCAGCCACGGAAGTGGCTCGGAGGGGGTTGGCGGGGGTTTCATTCGGCGCATTGGCCGTTGGGAGTCCCTTCGGTTTCGGTCCTATGTCAGGCCTGCATGGGTATGATGGTAGTGAACCAGGTCGGAGTGAGGGGGGGTGTTGGTGGTGGTCGTTGGTTGACATGTTTCTTTTTGTTTTTTGTAGGTGTTCCACCGTGCCTGGTTTGGATTATGGGGCACTCCTACGTGTTCTGGGGAGCTTTGCGAGCGGCGGTCAGGCCGGACGGGAGGCAGTTGTCATTCTCGAGAGAGGTGGCTGTAATCCGATGGCTGGGGATGAGGGGCATGCTGTGGAGTCGGGTCCTCCCTGAGTTTTACAGGTTTGCGCGGTTGGATAGGCCCCCCAGTGTTTTGGTGTTGCATGTTGGGGGAAATGATTTGGGGGTGCGTCCCTTCAGGGAGTTGGTAAGGGATATTAAGTTTGACCTGCTACGGTTGTGGGCGCTGTATCCGCAGCTCGTGACTGTTTGGTCAGACATGGTGCCGCGTCAGCGCTGGAGGGAGGCGAGGTCTGTTGAGCGGTTGAATAAGGCAAGGATAAAAGCGAACAGGGCTGTTGGGAGGTTTGTGGCACGGAACGGTGGCATTGTGGTTCGACATAGGGACTTGGAGTCGGGTGCAGGGGCATTTTGGAGGAGTGATGGGGTACACTTGAACGGGGTGGGAATTGATCTTTGGTGTTCTGGTTTACAGGACGGGATTGAGGTGGCGCTGAGGGTGTGGCGGGACGCAAGGAGGTGAGGTGTTCACCTCCTTGGGTCGTGGGCGGTGGGGGGTCCTTGGAGTTGGTGGTTATGGTGGTTCTGGTGTGGTGGGGAGGGAGCCAAAAGGAGGCTCTGGACTCCCCAGGTACTGGTTTAAGGTGGGATATGGCAGGTAGCGGCCCACGTTGGTTGCCCTTGGTTACCGGTTCCTGCCTCTGAGCTGGCGTTCATCGGCTAGAGGTAATTTAACGGAGGGTGGGGCCGTTATCCGCCATTTATGGGGCTCCAAGGACCCTCCCCGTGTTGTGGTTCTTGGGCGTGGCCTTCAGGTTGGAAGGCCTGGTTTTTTCTGTATTATTTATGTTATTTATTTGTATTTATATTAATTAATAAAAGGCTGCTGTGGCCTTAAAATCCACTTGCCGAGTCTGTCTTTATTGGGTTAAGAGCGGAAATTACAGGGAGGGTGAGGGTAAGCGACTCAACAGTACGCCAGTCATGAAGGGGTCCATGCCTAGAGCCATGAAGTGAACCACTACATAGAAAATGATAGAAGGTACAGAGTATTCCCAAAACCTTTACCCACCATGTTTTGACCAATTAGGTCCTTATTTATTCCAGTTCACCCCAGGTTAGAAAGAATGAGACAAATTATAGCTATGCAACTTTTAACCCGTCATTGCAGAATCTCTGATGGCAAAGTCCAACCACAGCCTAAAAGAAGGTGAAGGGATTATTATTTAGACCCTCGCCAGGGACAATTTCCACCAAGGTGGTACTATGCACCTAGTGTGGGACTTAATACCCATTTCAATGCCCTGGTATATTATTTTGGAGTTTACCTTACATGAGGGCTGCAATTGGCTAAAACCTTCAGAGGTGGTTCCAAGCAGGGGTGCACTGCCAATGAGGCAAGGTGAGGTGATTTTCTCCGGCAGCAGCAGGTAGGGACAAGTAGGGTGCAGCAGAAAGGCCTTGGGCAATGAGTGCTTTCTTTGTGGAAGCGTTCATCTCTGCATATTCAACTGTATCGCTATATTAACCATGTTTTGTAGCACTATATGTAATGTTTTCCAAGCATGCCTTTAACAGTAAGGCTGGAGGTAAGGGGTAAGGTTGAGAATTTGGCATTGGGAGGGGATGTTTAGTGTAATTTCTGTTTTTTCGCCTCAGGCAGCAGAAAGGCTAGATGCATCCCTGGCTCCAAGTGATGATCCTTTGGATTTTTTATGAAATAGAAATAATAGTAATAATAAAAGATGTAGATGTTTCAATGGATTGTTTCTATGTTTGAGCCTATCTTACCAATTACTTTGCTACCATTGGAGCAGAAAAAGTCCGGCTGGTAGGGAGAAGGAGTTCCGAATACTACAGGACCTTCTCCACGCGGCACACAAAGTAAATGAAAGGACAGCACCAAAGAAGATGGCCTCTCAACAAAAAGTGAGTATGGATTTCTCCACACTGCAACACCTAGGCAAACATAGTACATTCAACCCCATCATCCCCACCACTTACAAGTCAGCAGAAATGCTGTGGTCCGATTTGTTGGCACGCGCCTGCAGTGCGGGAACGAGCGTCGTGGGGTTTGAATACCTCGGCCGTACTGCGCTAAGAGGACTTAACCCCCCCCTGACCGACTGGAAGAGGTAAAGCACAGGCAGCTGTACAGGCTGCGCTGCACTGAGCCAGAGAACCCCGTCCCCGTCTCCCAGGCAGAGAAAGGAGGGAGGGAATTCCTTGCAGCCACGCGAGAATCTATAGCAGGAATCTACCCCTGGACAACCAGCTTTGGCTGAGTATAAGCGGGAATGAACTCCTGGACAACGGGCTTGCCTGAGTATCCTCATCCCCATTATACCACCAACGCATTTAACCCCTTATTCTCTGCTCCTTACCATGCTGCACTGAACTCCAGGATAACCCCTGATGCCCCACCAGGTGTTAACCTTTACCTGGGTTAACTCTTGCCCTGCCATTATAGCACCAATCCCTTGCATTTTCCATTGCATTTACCCCTGGAATTAACCCCTTCACTGCTGCTGCCTTTCACCCCTACTGTACCCCCTGCAGCAGTCAGCAGTATATTGTGCTTAACCTCCTGATTCCCCGCAAGGATAGTATATAGTCAGGTTGGGTGGGCTGCTAAATATGTTTTTATTGTAAGTGTATTTTTAGGTAGATTTGTGGGGTGGAATTGTGTAAGATATTGTGTAGTGTAGTTAGGTGATTGCTGTGTTGTAGTGTGTTTAAATATATATTACTATGTGCGTCTATAAGTATATATGTTTATATGTCCTCAGATATAAATATATATAATTATATCAATAAGAAGACTGTATAGCTTGTTATTGTATAAAAAATGTATTGTCCATAACACAGCATATAGTAATATATTGTAGAAGTAGTAGCTGCCGTAGTATAGTATCAGTAAGTCGCACATATAGCTTGTATTTTTCGGGAAAAAATAGGCTCACGCCTATTTATGAATTTTGATTATAGGTATTATCCAAAATATTAATAATTCCTATTTCCCTTAACATTTGCGAGCCAGCCAGGAGACTTTTATTTAAGGTGTAAATAGGCGTAGTCATCAATAGACGACTCATGCCTATTTATGAATATTAATTACTGATATTAACCCAAAATATTAATAATTCATTTTTCCCTTAAAAGAGGGTCTTAGTTATGAATAAAGATTAAAAGAATTGAATTTATTTAGTCTTGAGAAGAGACATCTAAGGGGGGACATGAGTAACCTATACAAATATATAAATGGGCCATACAAAAAATACGGTCAAAAGCTGTTCCATGTAAAATGCACTCAAAAGACAAGGGGGCACTGCCTTCGATTGGAGAGGAAAAAGTTCAGTCTCCAGGAAGCGTCATAGCTTCTTTACTGTAAGACCTGTGAAGCTGTGGAATAGACTTCATCAGGACGTGGTCATAGCAGGAACAGTAGACAGTTTCAAAAAGGGTCTCAAAGAATTCTTAAATGTAAAAAACATTAATGCTTATGAAAACGTGTAGAAAACTGAGTCTCAATTCCTTTTTTCAACCGTATTAACTATGTAACCATGTCAAGATGGCGTGGATCAGCCAGGAATTGCACCCACGAGTGCCTGATGCATCAGATTATATCATCCATGCTGCCTCACCCAAACCTTGACAAAAGAGACAGGTTTCTTCTGGGTACCTGCCTCAGCTACTATTCTGATGCTGCCACCCGACTGATGCCACACATCCAATGCCAAGTGCTCCTTCTTACACCCACATCCCCAGACTGTCAAGGTGAACAATGTGGCCTCCTTATGCTGCTGCCACCTCCAAAGAATGTCAGCTTGCCACTCTGTGGTCCCCTCATGCTGCTGCCACCTCTACACTGTCATTGTGCAACTATGTGGCCTCCTCATGCTGCTGCCGCCTTCACAGTATGTCACCTTGCCACTCTGTAGTCTCCTGATGATGCTGCCACCACCACACTATGTCAAATTGCCACTCTGTGGCCTCCTGATGCTGCTGCCACCTCCACATTCTGTCACCGGGTTACTCTGTGGTCTCCTCATGCTGCTGCCACACCAACACTGTTTTTGTGCCACTCTGTGGCATCCTCATGCTGCTGCCACCTCCACAGTATGTCACCTTGCCACTCTGTGGCCTCCTCATGCTGCTACCACTTCAAAACTATATCATATTGCCTGTGCCACTCTTTGGCGGCCTCCTCCTAATGCTGCTGCTGATGCCACAGTCACACTGTCATTGTGCCATTCTGTGGCCTCTTTATGCTTCTGCCACCTGCACAGTATTTTACCTTGCCACTCTGTGGCCTCCTGATGCTGCTGCCACCTCCACATTCTGTCATCGGGACAATCTGTGGTCTCCTTATGCTGCTGCCACCTCCACAGTATGTTACATTGCCAATCTGTGGTCTCCTGATGCTGCTGCCACCTCCACACTGTCATTGTACCACTCTATGGCCTCCTCCTCATGCTGCTGCTGCCCTCTCCACGCTCTTTCATTGTGCCACTCTGTGGCCTCCTGATGCTGCTGCTGCCATCTTCACACTGTCATTGTGCCATGCTTTGGGCTCCTGATGCTGCTGCCACCTCCACACTATGTCACCTTGGCACTCTGTGGCTTCCTGATGCTGCTGCTGCTGCCTCCACACTCGGGTCACCGGGTCACTCTGTGGTCTCAACATGCCGCTTCCACCTCCACAGTATGTCACATTGCCAGTCTGTGGTCTTCTCCTGCTGCTGCTACCTCCACACTGTCATTGTGCAACTATGTGGCCTCCTCATGATGCTGCCTCCTCCACAGTATGTCACCTTGCCACATTGTGGCCTCCTGATGCTGCTGCACCTCCATACTATGTCACCTTGCCTGTGCCACTCTGTGGCCTCATCCTAATGCTGCTGCTGCTGATTCCACCTCCACACTGTCATTGTGCCACTCTATGGCCTCCTCATGCTTCTGATATCTCAATAGTATGTCACCTTGCTACTCTTTGGCCTCCTGATGCTGCTGCCACCTCCACACTATGTCACCTTGCCACTCTGTGGCCTCCTGATGCTGCTGCCACCTCCACACTGTTATTGTGCCACTCTGTGACCTCCTCATTCTACTTCCACCTTTCCACTATGTCATAGGGTCATTCTGTGGACTTCTCATGCTTTTACCACCCTCCCCACTCCATGACTGGGCCACTATGTTGCCTTTTGGTCTGGCTGACATCATTTATTTGACCCTTCTTCTGATCTATCAGAAGCAAGGAAAAATAAGACGCACAACGGATCCAAAAAACAGGAGTGGGTACAAAACATGGAAGACATGCAAATATTGACGACTGTGTAAAAGGAGTGCGCTTCTTCATTAGAGATGAGCGAAGTTTTGAAAAATTTGATTTGGCCAATTCGCCGAACTTCGACAAGAAATTGTTATGCTATAAATCAGGTATACCCACGCTGCCTAATCATATTCATCCCGCTTGGTGGCCCAATCTCAGTGTGAAGGCTTGGAACCTAAACTGCATGGAGGGTGCAGGGAGACTGCAGGGAAAGTGCATCACCGTGTGCATTATGCTCTAGTGCACCAACATTCATAGTTAATAGTTCTGCCGGTGCTGCGCCTTCAGTATTAAACGTGTAATTTATCACCATCTACATGACCATGCAGTGCACTAAGATTTATAAGAAATCCCTTTTGTTAAAAAGGAAAAAAAAAGCACGCAACACCCTTCAGTAAAGCAAAAAACCTGTGCACGCCTCTGCAAGAGCTGGGTCCAAATGGCTCCTTTGTGGAACAAAACAAAGAAATGGAGGCAACGCCAATACAGAAGTGGAGAAAAAAAGTGTTCTTTTAATGCACGTTGTGGCAGTCCAAACACATGCTTTTTTGAGTTGTGGAAGAATAGTCCGGATAAGCTGACACTTTTGAACCATGTATTTCCACTAATTCAAGTGATCTTATTTTACCCATAACAACCTCTTTATACTTAAACAGCATGATTCTTGTTATTATTGTTCTTGGATAATTACCCACTGCATTTTTCATTGGTATCGTATCTGCTCTCTCAACTGTAAATTAATTAGAGATTTTCCTGACCTCCGTAATCCAATTTTGAATATATTGTCTTGTGCACAAATTGCACCCTCCGTTTTCTTGGGTATTCCTATGAATACTGTTGGAGATGATAACACCACTTCTGAATCTTCCATATCCTCACCACTCCCCATGGGATTTTTTATTTTAGGATTGGACCTAGACTGTACCTTATTAGCTACAGTAAGCGGAGCTTGGAGAAGTCTGTCCAATTTGTCTTCCTGATCTCCTTTTATTCTCGACACATCTTCTCTCGAGAGGCATACACTCCAGACCTCCTCTGTTCCCCCCCTTTCCTATTCCCCCTTCTTTAAGTATCAACGCTCAATTAATACAGTTAGCAATCCCATATCAACATTTCATTTACCGGCTACAATGAAAAAGATGAAAAAATGATAAAGAAAATAGAGTATTCTCTAAAAAAATCTCTCTTAATAAAGTTGTTAGATTTAGTACACCATCCACCTCAGATAGGTCCAATTATTCCTTGTTTATACATAGATAGGCAATAAAGTTCATCGATTGCACAAAAGCAGTGGTTAGTATGATGGATAATAATTACTCCATAGATATTAGTCAATGTAAGCACAACAGGTATACGTAAGTCCAGAGTTAATATATTTGATACCAAACAGGATAGATGAATTCAGAGTTTCCACCTAGAACCATGCAGTTAGTAGGGTACTTAATTATATTAGAGCAGGGGTGCAAGCCCTACGGCCCGGGGGGCCACATGTGGCTCTCAATACCATTCTGTGCGGCCCCCAAACATCTGGTAAAAGACATGTAAATCTATGTCTTATGGCTTCTTACATGTATCTTTTATGTATTCACCTATTAGATCGGAGTCCTAGAACTGTAACGAGACATTTATAGTATATACTGTATGTTCAATATGCCAAAAATACAGTATTTCAGGTGGTAATACCCCTTTAAGTTTTATTTTCGGCCCTTGGAATTGGTTCAGGCTGACAATGTGGCCCCCAACCAGAAAATGTTGTGCACCCCTGTATTAGAGTATAACATCAGCCGCTCCCAAGGTTGTTGAAATCCTGGGTTAATTAAGCAGACACTATTTAGAGTTACTGCACGTCTCTTCTTATCCTATGGTAATCTGTTAAGCTTTATCCAACCGGAATAAAACCCAGCCTCCAACACCCCTGAGTCTCACCCTCCTTTACACCTCAGGGTAATATATGCAAAGAGACCTGCTTACATACACCTATCTGCAAATACTCCTTTTCCAGAGTTTGTTAGCAGTTCATTGATGGGCTACCGCTGAGGTTAAACATTCATTAGTAAGTGAGGAAATTAGTAATTGTTTAGGTGCAGGTTATCAAATATGAGACTCATAGAGGTTCCAGGGTTCCAGGGCCAATTACCCTGCTTCCAATTAGGTAGAGTAACACACAGTTTCACCAATCAAGGGGTTCACCCCACTAAGCTAAAATGCCAAGTTACATGCCCTGCTTCATACAAACCGCTGTAACACATGATTTGAAACCATTTAAGTCTCAAAAATAAAATTATTAGAGTTACTACTACTTCCACCTTCATTGCTGCATAAATAATTTCTGGATGACCCCTTTAAGTGTCTCCAGCAAGCATAACACCAATTATTAACATGCAGGGGTTACTGGCTTCCTGGGGTATTTAGACTGTTTTAAGGACATCCATCCAACATAGTAAAACAGACCCCACACTCCAGTACCCCTGTTTCTCACCCCTCCATTACTCCTCTAAAGGAATGTAGACAGAAGAGCATGCATTCCTCCAGTGCCCCTTCCACACCACATATCAATCCCATACTACATGGGAAAAGAGAAAGAAAAAGAGGATTTTCTTCACCCAGGCGTCCCAGTAGGTCACCCAAGCTTCAGCGGCTTTCAGTTAAAGGAATCCAGGTAATTGTCATTCCCCTCCTTCCTGTCTTCATACTTCCCCGCAGCCACCAAGGGTCAGAAGATAGCTTCCGGGCTTCCTCCAGCAGGAGAGTGGGTCAGCAGCAGAGCGGGAGCGTCATTCCGATCATATGAGATGCCAGCGATCGAGGCACGTGGATCGTCCACACTAGGCACCTCAGGCGGGCTCACTCATCATGGGCAGGGAAGAGAGGGAGAGCTGCAGCCCGATGTGTCACGTACACCACGTCATGCCAGTGTAGTGTACGGGAGTTGTACTACCTGTCACTACAGAAGGGTCACTTGGATGCTGTCGTTCCTCTCATTTATGGGGAGGCTGGTAAAAGTCCTATTTGTAAAATGTAATGCAATTTATGGTATTTAATTCCCTGTTACTGTGAAATGTGCCATGTGCAGGCCGGCTAGGGATGTAATTCCAGCTCTAGTCACTAGAGGGAGCTAGGTAGCCCTAGTCTATATAAGGCCCAGTCAGGGAAGGAAGTCAGCTTAGCTCAGTTCAGTCTACTCCAGGCCATGAGCCTGTGAAGTCTACACCAGGCCCTGGGCCTGGGAAGGAGTGCAGACCCTGGAGTCTGTGAAGGCCACATGTCACAGGCCTAAGCAAGTCAGCAGAAGTCAAGCAGAGGCAATCCCTAGAGCAAGAGGTACTGAAATGTCAAGAGGAGGTACACTGTCTACTGGAGATTCAAGGATATAAGCCAGAAGTAGGGCATTGGGGCCTTGAAGATTAATTGCCAGTCAGGACAAGTCAGGAAGAAAGTAAGGTTCACCTGCATTTCAAAGTCCTGTTATTTTACCCTCTACTTTACCTTGCTGGATGTAAGCCTGCTGTAACTGCGACTGTATAAAAGTCTATTGTCTGCAACAAGAACTGTTGTAAGAGGTTGCCTGCTGTATTTCCACTGTTTCAGTAAAGTTGGAATTCTGTTTTCAAGCTACAAGTCTGCACCTCTATTATTCCTACTATAAATACGGTGTGCCACCGTTTATTGGCACTGGCGTCACGAAACATCAGGGACTTAGCCATAGGCACGTTAAACTACAACACCAAGGGCACCTCACATTCCACCTGGCTGTGTCCCTCAAGAACCCAGAGAGTGCCCCAGAGGAACAGCGTGCCGGCCTCTCCATCACTGGCATTCCCCAGGTTAGTTCCACACATTGCTCTGACTTGGGGATGCTACATTTTGGCGTCACGAACAGGATACGCACGTTTTACGGACTGTGAGCAAAAACGTGAACTTTGTGCCTTAACCAGTTTGCCAAGTGACAAAACGCCTGTTTATTTGAAGTGAACTTTGTGGACTGAAAAACATACAAAAAGTGTCCCTAAAACCTCCAGAAAGCGCTGTGCAGTGTTGCGTTATCAAGAGGAAGAAAATCGCCACTTCCAAGTGTGTTTTTGTGGACTTTTTACAATCCTGCTTGCTGTCACTGAATAGCTGCATCATGGCGCCCAAGATAGCCGCCGGCGCCGTTGGACTTCTTCTTGCGCCATCACTGTCTACAGTGGCGCGAAAATTTGGCGCCAAAACCCTCCAAGAGGGAGGAGAAGACTGCCTGGAGGTACCGCCTCCCTTTGAGGATTATAATATGGACACCGCCTACCCTATACTGGAATACCTAGGGGGCGTGCAAGAAACGACGGGGTGGAGCCTGCAGGAACAGTGGCTCACCCTGCTACGGGGCTTCCTACCTGAATCAGAGGGATCCGGAGCCGTAGTTGGAGCAATGGAGGCGACCCCAGGAGCAACTAAGGAGCGCCCTGCGCCCCCAGCGTATACTCCCAGCGACATGGCCCAGACCTGTCCATGGCCACAAGCCGAGCCCTGCCGTTTCCACCCGCAGCGAGAAGGCTTCCTCCCGCGGAACCCCGCGTGGTCGGCCCTGATGGCCGAGATCCGAGTGGCGGCAACTTTGAAAACTACCACCCAGAAAAAGTACTTTGAGGAAGTCACCAAGCGGATATATGAGGTTTCCAGGGACAGCAAGCCCCAGCTCGAACGCCGCACCGGAGTCGTGCTCGAGTTTGACAAGGTTAGAGGATTTGGATTCATCCAAGAAACCGGCACCAACCGGGACTATTACGTGAATCGCCGGTCCGTCAAGCGCAGCTATCTCCCGGGGCGACTGCATAATCTAGCGGTCGGAGAGAGAGTGGAGTTCACTCCCGCGGAGGGCCTGCGAGGCCCATATGCCACTGCGGTGACCCGTCCAGGACCGGTACCAGAGGACTGGGAAGAAGCAGAAGATCCGGTGGAGGCAGAGGACCCGCCGGGACCCATCCGGAATACGTACCAGGAGAAGAGTTCCTTTCTCGGCCCGAACATCTTCTGGCAGCCGACGATCCTGGACAAGCCTCCCAGTCCTTATCCCTCTCCAGAGCTGCCGCGACAAGAGAAGACAGCCGCTGATTGGGCGCGGATGGCCCAGTTCAGTGAAGCGATGGATGACCTGCGGAGGAACCGCCATGAAAGAACCTCGTCTGAGCCTGCTGCAAGTGTGCCGGAATCCAGCAGTGAGATCTCCGCCCTGGAGGAGCGGATCGCTTCCTTACAGGCTTACCTGGATGGCCTGCGGCAAGTGACCGAGTCTAAGAAGGCAGCGCAGCAGTCCAGCGGTGGTGAGTTACCTGTGCCCCCTGTGCATCCTGAACCCGTAGTACCAAGTCCTACCGCTAACGCTGAGCCACCCAAGGTCCGTGTAAAGCGGATAAATTGACATATGCCAGGAGCCGAGTCCGCCTTGACGGGAGCGTTATGTCCCGGCCAGAGGAAGTGTCTACCCCAGCGCCGGCCCGTGTCCCGAGACCAGCAGCTCCTGTGTGTCCGCAACCCAGCGGGCCAGTGAGGTGGGTAGGCCCAATACCTGTGATGTTTCCAGCCCATTCTCTTTGGTGGGCACCCCCTCCAAGTGGCCCTGGTGCATGGCCCAGACTACCGGCAGCACAGGGCTGCACTACCTCTGATGAACAGGGATCCTTTGACACGTACCTGTGAGCAGGCCTGCTAGGCCATTTTTGCTCATCCTCACAGGGACATCATACATGTTGCAGGAACTGTTCCTTTAAGTTTGCCAGGCTGGTGGAGCTTGCTGCCAGTTCCCCACGGCCGGTGGCATGTTTGTGAAGATAAGTTGCCACTGTGGAACCACTGCTCCCAGCCTGCCTCTTTCTGTTCCGGGACATCCTGCCTGCTGCTACCATTTTGGTGTCAACTACTTTCATAATTCCAAGTTGTGCTTTTATTTGCACTTTATCCCCTTTTAACCCCCATTTCAGGTTGAAAAGGGCTTTTATGTCAGCACTTTAAAAAATACGCAGGACTTGCCAGGAAGGTGTTACCCTGGTATTGTCAGAGTCCTGTATTGTCATTTTATATGTGTGTGCTGCTGACCGTATTTATTGCTCAGAGTTTTATCTAAGTCTATGTGCCCAGAGATGGACCCCCTGTGTGCGAGTCTCTGTGATATGCTTTTATTGTGGACTCATTCATTGTCATGGACTATCCTGGTATTCCCTAACATCCGCTGTGCCAGGTCAGCGCCCCAGTTCCACTCTTTATCCTGAAGAAAGAGAGCGACGCCCCTTGTCACCGCACTTCTCCGTTAGCCAGCTGGACCTGATAATAATTGTCAATGCAGATGGAATTGATTACTGATATGTATGTATGCCTGCATGTTTTTCTTGTCTCTTTCAGGTGAAAATTCCAGCCGGGCGGTACCCTGTTGGAGTACGAGGTCGTACTCAGCTTAAAGCAGCGGGGTATGTAGTGTACGGGAGTTGTACTACCCGTCACTACAGAAGGGTCACTTGGATGCTGTCGTTCCTCTCATTTATGGGGAGGCTGGTAAAAGTCCTATTTGTAAAATGTAATGCAATTTATGGTATTTAATTCCCTGTTACTGTGAAATGTGCCATGTGCAGGCCGGCTAGGGATGTAATTCCAGCTCTAGTCACTAGAGGGAGCTAGGTAGCCCTAGTCTATATAAGGCCCAGTCAGGGAAGGAAGTCAGGTAGCTCAGTTCAGTCTACTCCAGGCCATGAGCCTGTGAAGTCTACACCAGGCCCTGGGCCTGGGAAGGAGTGCAGACCCTGGAGTCTGTGAAGGCCACATGTCACAGGCCTAAGCAAGTCAGCAGAAGTCAAGCAGAGGCAATCCCTAGAGCAAGAGGTACTGAAATGTCAAGAGGAGGTACACTGTCTACTGGAGATTCAAGGATATAAGCCAGAAGTAGGGCATTGGGGCCTTGAAGATTAATTGCCAGTCAGGACAAGTCAGGAAGAAAGTAAGGTTCACCTGCATTTCAAAGTCCTGTTATTTTACCCTCTACTTTACCTTGCTGGATGTAAGCCTGCTGTAACTGCGACTGTATAAAAGTCTATTGTCTGCAACAAGAACTGTTGTAAGAGGTTGCCTGCTGTATTTCCACTGTTTCCAGTAAAGTTGGAATTCTGTTTTCAAGCTACAAGTCTGCACCTCTATTATTCCTACTATAAATACGGTGTGCCACCGTTTATTGGCACTGGCGTCACGAAACATCAGGGACTTAGCCATAGGCACGTTAAACTACAACACCAAGGGCACCTCACATTCCACCTGGCTGTGTCCCTTCAGAACCCAGAGAGTGCCCCAGAGGAACAGCGTGCCGGCCTCTCCATCACTGGCATTCCCCAGGTTAGTTCCACACATTGCTCTGACTTGGGGATGCTACACCAGCGCGCCGCCCGACCCAAACACATGCTTTTTAATCCCTTCTGTTAGCTGTAGATTTACTGTGTGTCAGTATTACAGATCACTGTTACAAATTCCACACTTTCCAGATTTGTATTTATTAAAATGTTGAAAACCATGTATCATCTTTTCATTTCACACATATTTACTACTTTGTGTTGATCTATCACAAAAAAATCCCAATAAAATACAAGTTTGTGGGTAAAAATGGAGAAAAGGGAGTATGAATACTTTTTCAAGGCACTGCAACCAGGTAATTTTCCATATACAGGTGTATTATCTAGTTTTGAAGTCTATAATATTTTCTCTTCACTCATACTTTATCACAAATGTATGCCCAGTATCAGCATTTGGACAACCTGGACAAATAACACATCTATTTTCTGGGTAATGTCGCTTTGAACTGGAAACCAAGTCTCTGACCCATCTTTCAGGGCTGAAGGTGCCCATTAAAGCTCTGCACTCAGTGAATCAAAGCAGAATGTTGCGGTCAATTTGCAGTCTATAGTCTTAGACCCCTTTCACACGAGCGACAATTCCGCGCAGGTGCAATGCGTGATCCGAATGGGTCAACATTAGTAAAATGGGTCTGTGTACATGAGCAGTGGTTTTTATGCATCACTTTTGCGTTGGGTGAAAAATCGCAGTATGTTCTATATTCTGCGATTTTTACGCAACGCTGGCCCATAGAAGTGAATAGGGCTTCGTGAAAAAATAAAATAAAAGATTTTCCCAGATGGTTGCTAAGAGATGTTGTTTGTACACATTCAGTTTTGTATCACTCACGTGCAAAACACTGTAAATCACATCGTACCCGTCTGTGATTGTATTCCATTATACGTGTTTTCAGGTGTCTAGATTTATGCATGAGTCTCTATATGTACATGTACTACTAATGGTCATGTACTGGATGTGAATTCGGTAGAAGAGTAGATCCAGTACACAGAATATTGGTGGACTCTGGATATACTTTATATACATACACGTTATTAGCCACATTGCTTTGCATCCAGGGAGGGCAGGGACGGAGGCGGCTGGGTGTGGTGGTGTCCTCTATGTATTGTGTTATTTGTAGTGTCTGCATCTTCTTGTAATGTCCATTGCTTTGTCTCCTCTATGTTATCAGTAAACTATTTTTCTATATAAGTATCTGTGAGGGTTGTATGTAACTCCTGGGGTGTATAAAGGACTGAAAGGGGTGTAATAATACACAGAATAAGCGGGTTATATAGGAAACAAAGACAACAGTCTAGGAACGGAATAAAAGGGACAGGACACAGAGATAGACATAAATCTCCAATTTCCTATAAGCAAAATTCCCTTTATCAGTGAACATCTACTATGTGAGGGCAGACCGACTACAATGCAGCAGCTCACCTCCAAAATGAACCAAGAGGCCACCAGATGCGTGTCTAAAACAGTTCAGTGAACCCTACTGAAGCAGATAGATGGTCAGTGCACCTCTGATAATGAAATTGCCACGCCAGAAAAGGCTCCAGTTTTTGCGGCAGTATCGGAATTGGACCTTCGCTGATTGGCAAAGGGTTGTCTTCTCTGATGAGTCACGTTTTCTGCGTCATCAAGAGGAAGAGATAACATCCTGAAACCACTGCTGGAATAACACAAGCTAGTGCTGACAGTGTTATGGTCTGGTGAATGTTTTTAAGACCTTCTGTGGGCCCACTTAACCAAGTGGAGCGCATTCTCCACCAATTTTCATATTTACATAAAATGAAAGAGAGAGGAGGCAGCGCCACACGTGCGGTGTCAGTTGGTCACATAAAAAGGTAGATATTAGGGTAATACCAGGAGTCACAACCATTGTAGGGAGCCTTGCTGGTAATTTTTCTCACCGACCAGCAAACGGAGCAAAAGTCAAGATGCAGCCGCGTTTTTTTCTGTAGCGCCTCACTAGGTGAAATCTTCAGACTAACAGGTATCCGAGAACAGAAAATAGTAGTAAAACCTCTTGTCTAGCGCTGCTTGGAACAATTCAAATTTGCATCGAGGATGGGATGGAAGAAAAGATTTTATTTAAAAACTGTTTTGAGTGTAGGAAAACCCTCTTCGTCAGGACATTTTCTGCATGTTGAGAGTCACCATGAAGTTGAGACCAGCAGGGGGAATGGAGAAGTGCTGTAATGGCGGCAGCAGCAGGAAACGGTGAGGTGAGTATCATTTTTTAGTCTAATCAGAGGCTTCGATAAATAATTTATACCATAACAGGAGTCTAAAATTTTAATCAGATATTTTAGACAGCATTGCCTTACATGGGGAGAAGATTCATCTCTGATATGGATCCATTTTGCCCCCATAAAGACAATAGAGTCTGAAATATAAACATCTATGGGTACAGGGATGGGCAAATTGATTTTAACAAATAATTAATCTCATTAGCAATAGTTCTTTAACTGAGAGGGGTCCACAGGAGAAGAAGGGTCAATCTGTCTGTTGATTGACCGTTCAGAATATCTTGCCTGGCTCTGTCAGTCTTGCCTTTGCTCTGCCACTTTGTGTAGTGTCAACGGCATCGTGTAGGCGCAAGATTTTTGGTGGGTGGACAATTCTTTCTTTTGGAGACAGCCCCTTAGAGGTCAAGAACTTACGCTAATAAGAAGTATCGATTCCTCACAATCAAATTGTTTATCACCATACAGGAAAAATACTGAATTGTGGGGATCAGCAAAAATGTTCATTTTACAGAGGCTGCTGAAATAGTCAATTATATATATTTTTGCCTATGTATCTTTCTCTAAAAGTACGGTACGAACATGAAATGGACTGATGCACTGAATAATAAAAAAATAGCACACATTAAGGTTTTTTAACCTACAGTACTTTGGTCTTCTAATAACATCACAGACGATTTATGAGTTTCCCACCAGACTCAGAACTTCCTCATTATTTGTTTTGAGGTCCAACTGCAAAACTGGTGTTTACCAAAATGAGGTGGGGAAATGCTTGAGATAACTAGAATCAACATCATGGTCTTGTAACCGTTAAAAATCGGTTTACTCCAAACGCAAGTTTTGTCATTGGGTGCCATGGATATTGGCCTAGAATAAAGGTGTTATGCAAGCTGGTGTGGACCCACTGCACCACTGACTGGGTATACTCCGGAGGGGCGTAACTAAGCAGCTACCTGGTATTCACTAGAGCACCTGGTGGTGGGGATAGACTTGGGCCATAGGGTAGCTGCCAGGTGCCACTCCAGAGTAGTCCCCAAGTCAGTGGCAGCTGACCAACAAGCACCGAGGGGACTTACGAGGCCTGGAGGTAATGGGTCAGAACAGGTGGCAACAAACAAAGTCCGTAAACAAGATCCGAGGTCAGGAGCAGGCGGCAAAACAGGCAAGGTCCATAAACGAATTCCAGAGTCATAGGCAGGCGGCAATCAGGCGAAGTCCAGGAGTATAATAGCAGGAGTCGGTACACAGAAAAGGAGACAAGATAACACATCTTTGCACATCGGCTAGAGACTGAGGTTGCTCAGGCAACTTCCTGTAGTAGGAAGTGCCTTTAAATACCTGCTGCAATGCAGCCATAGGATGCTGAGACAGAGGACGTGTATGTGTTGCCTCATAGATGCAAAGAGACACACCCATGTTAGCTTCAGTACTGATACAAGTCTCCAGCAGGAAGGAAACTCTGGCATGGAACGTATGTAGCAGAGCTAAGCCAGTTGCAGCCCATGTTTGTCAGCAGGGTGGCAGGAGAAAAAGAAGTAACCCAGTGCCCGTACCTGCAGTTAGGGGCAGCGGCGCCGGCACAGACTGCTGGCCTAACAGTACCCCCTCCCTTACGCCCCTTCTCCTCAGGCCTGGTCCTGGAAAAAAAATTCAGAAGGAGAGGGGCATTGATGTTCTCTCTGGGTTCCCAAGATCTCTCCTCAGGGCCAAACCCCTTCCAATCCACCAAAAACAGGGTCTTACCTCTATTCTTCTTCATCCCCAGAATGGCCTTTACCTCATAGACGTTTACATCACTGACCGCAACAGGAGCAAAGAAAGGTTTCTTGAAAAATTGATTCAGGATGACAGGCTTCAGCAGGAAGACATGGAAGAAATTCAGTACCCGGAGGGAGGCTGGCAGCTTAAGTTTGTAGGAGACAATTGATTTGTTCAAGAATCTCAAATGGACCAATGAAGCGTGGACCCAATTTTTAGGAGGGTATTTTGAGCGGAATGTATTTGGAGGCGAGCCTCACTTTATCTCCAGGACGGAACTTAGGAGAATCTCTACCTTTTTTTTATCCGCAGTCTCCTTCATGCGCACAGAAGCCTCTTTAAGAGCTCCCCTGGTCTCCTCCCAGAGTTATGTGAATTCTCTTGAGGTAGCACTTGCAGCAGGGATAATGGAAGAAGACACCGGAAGTGGGATATTTGGCTGTTGACCAAAAACAATAAAAAATGGTGATTTCTTGGAGGACTCGCTGACATGATTGTTATAAGAAAACTCAGCCCAAGGCATTAGTTCGGCCCAGTTGTTGTCATGACTGTTAGTGAAGTGGCGCAAAAAGTTAGTCAGAATTTGGTCAACACGTTCCACCTGACCGTTGGACTGTTGGTGATAAGATGATGAGAAGTCCAGAGATACATTTAATAACTTGCAGAGAGCTCTCCAGAATTTTGACGTGAACTGTACACCCCTATCGGACACAATACGGAGGGGAAAATCATGGAGAAGAAAAATATGTTAAATACATTTTTTCGCCAGCTGAGGAGCAGAAGGAAGACCGAGCAAAGGGACAAAGTGCGCCATTTTGGAAAAACGGTCCACCACTACCCAGATCACAGAACACCCAGAGGACAAGGGTAGATCAGTGATAAAGTCCATGGCTATCTGTTGCCAAGGACCCTCAAGAAACATGTAGATGAAGCAAGAGACCCCAGGATGTTGCCTGGAGGTTTTAGACTGTGACACATGATGGACAGGTAGCGACAAACTCTTGGATGTCTTGCCGCATGGATGGACACCAGTACCATTGAGCAATGAATTTGAAAGTCTTTCGTTGCCCGGCATAACCTGCAATTTTAGAGGAATGACCCCAGACTAGAACTTGCTTCCTGAGGTTTTGTGCCACAAAAGTCTTTCCGAGCGGAATCTCAGACAACTTGACAGGACAAACAGCAATTTTTGCGCGATCAATGATGTGTTGAGGCTCCTTATCTCAATCAGTAGCATCAAAGGACCTTGAGAGAGCATCTGCTTTGATATTTTTCTCTGCGGCACGGAAATGAAGAACAAAATCAAAACGAGCAAAGAATAAGGACCATTTGGCTTGACGAGGATTCAGTCTTTGTGCGGACTGCAAATAGGTTAGATTTTTGTGGTCGGTGTAAATCACCACAGGATGAGATGCTCCCTATAGAAGGTAACGGCATTCTTCCAGTGCCATTTTGATGGCCAATAACTCCCTGTCCCCAATAGAATAGTTGCGCTTAGGACCAGAGAAGGCCCTGGAGAAGAAACCTCAGGTTGTCATCTTACCTGAAGGAGCTTTTGTGAAAGCACCACCCCAGCTCCAAGAGACGATGCATCCACCTCCTGGTAGAATTGCTTGTTAGCATCAAGGCGATTGAGAACCGGAGCAGTAGAAAAGGCTTGCTTCAAGGCTTGAAAGGCCCATTCAGCCTCAGCTGTCCAATTCGTAGGATTGGCTCCCTTACTGGTCAAGGCAGAGATCGGAGCAGTCAAGGACGAGAAGTGCGGCACAAACTGGCGATAGTAGTTGGCGAATCCGAGGAACCGCTGGATTGCCTTTAAACCTGAAGGACGAGGCCACTTTGGAATTGCTGACAGCTTCTTGGGATCCATCTGCATACCAGTATTGGATATTATGTATCCTAGGAATGGAAGGGAGAACTTCTCAAAGGTATATTTCACAATCTTGGCATACACACGATTTTGTCTTAGTCTTTGAAGAACCAGATGAACCTGCTTCTGGTGAATAGCCTCTGGAGAAAAAACAAGGATATCATCTAGATACACCACAACACAAGAATATAGCAAGTCTCTAAAGATGTCATTCACGAATTCTTGGAACACTGCAGGGGTGTTGCTTAGTTCAAAGGGCATCAGCAGATATTCGTAGTGACCATCACGAGTGTTGAAGGCAGTCTTCCACTCGTCCTCTTGACGAAGTCGAATCAAGTTGTAGGCCCCACGCATATCGAGTTTGGAGAAGATCTTAGCTCCCCTGAGGCAATCAAACAACTCAGAGATAAGGGGAAGAGGATATTTATTCTTGGCCGTGATTTTATTGAGGCCCCTGTAATCGATGCATGGCCGGAGAGAGACATCTTTTTTCTTTACAAAGAAGAAGCCAGCGCCAGCCGGAGAAGATGATTTCCGTATAAAGCCTCTGTCAAGGTTTTCTTTAATATAATCAGACATGGCTTGAGTCTCTGCAGGTGACAGAGGATAAATGTGATCATGAGGAGGTGAAGAACCAGGAACCAGGTCGATTGGACAATCATAGGGCGTGTGAGGAGGTCAGGTAATGTCTCTTGTCAAAGACATCGTCATAGGCATGATATGCTGCAGGCAAACCTTCCATATTTGGTGGTACTCGAGGTAACTGAGCAGGCTGAACAAGAGAAAGACACTTCCCAAGGCAGTACTGTTCACAACGAAGCATCTCTCCAGACTTCCAGTCAAGAACAGGTTCATGGGTACGGAGCCATCGAAGCCCCAAAAGGAGAGGGTGAGAAAGACTTCGAAGATTCAGGAATGAAATCTCTTCAGTATGAAGAACTCCCACCTGTAGTCTTACAGGTTCAGTACAAAATTGTACGGACTCAGATAGAGCCCTTCCATCGACGGATGACACCATCATTGGTCTCTGCAGGCATTGGAATGGAATACGATATTGATCCACTATGGCTTGTTGCAGGAAGTTTCCTGCTGATCCAGAATCCAGAAGAGCCGCCTTTGTGAACCAATTATCTCCAAATAACATAGTTGCCGGCAGAGTCGGGGGGGGGGAGAATCATCTTCACCTAGGGCTGCCTCTCCAACGGACCCTATGCTGGAGAGTTTCCCGACTTCAGGGGACAAGAACGGAGTACATGATCAGAACCACCACAGTAGAAACAAAGTCCTTTGGCGATCACGTTCCTGTTCAGAATGCTTAACTCTGTCGACCTGCATGGGATCAGGAACTGCAGACAACATGGAAGGCAGAGGGTTAGGAGTTTGCTGAATAGAAGATGCCAGATGATAAGGCCTCTCCTCCCGTGCCACCTCTCTGGCACGTTCCTGGAACCATAAGTCAATTCGAGTAGGCAGGGAGATGAGGTCCCGTCCGGGCAGATCATCTTTAATTCCCCCACAGAGGCCTTCCCAAAAATGGCTACCGGTGCCTCATTATTCCAGCCGAGTTCAGAGGCTAGCGTACGGAACTGGACTGCATACTGGCCCACGGATTGGTTCCCTTGACACAACCGCAATAGGGAGGATGTGACAGAAGTGGTGCGTCCGGGCTCATCGAACACCTTACGGAAAGTCTCTAGGAAGATCTGAAGATCCATTATGACTGGATCGTTCCTTTGACAGAGGGGATTGATCCAGGTCAGTGCGTCCCCAGTGAGGCGTGACATAAGAAAAGCCACTTTGGCTCTGTCCGAGGTAAATTGGTGAGGCAAAAGATCAAAATGAATGGTGCATTGGTTTATGAACCCCTGGCAGAAGCTTGATGACACTGGGTTAGCAGATGTCAGGTCATTTAGACGCATATTCACATTGCGTAGGTAGCATAGTATTTGAACCTGACATTTACGCTGCTGAGCCAACTCCTGATGTAACTCGGTCGTACTTGGAGGGTTCGGATCAGTGGGTTCCATGGCCTGAGCAAACTGTTATGCAAGCGGGTTTGGACCCACTGCACCACTGACTGGGTATACTCCGAGGGGGGCGTAACTAAGCAGCTACCTGGTATTCACTAGAGCCCCTGGTGGTGGGGATAGACTTGGCCATAGGGTAGCTGCCAGGTGCCCCTCCAGAGTAGTCCCCAAGTCAGTGGCAGTTGACCAGGGGGTCAGAATACTCAGTGCGAGCACCGAGGGGACTTATGAGGCCTGGAGGTAAAGGGTCAGGACAGGCGGCAACAAACAAAGTCCGTAAACAAGGTCTGAGGTCAGGGGCAGGTGGCAAGACAGAAAAGGTCCATAAAGTCCAGGGTCAGAGGCAGGCGGCAATCAGGCGAAGTCCAGGAGTATAAGAGCAGGAGTCGGTACATGGAAAAGCAGACAAGGTAACACACCTTTGCACAGTAGCTAGACAGGCTAGAGACTGAAGTTGCTCAGGTAATTTCCTGTAGTAGGAAGTGCCTTTAAATACCTCCTGCAATGCAGCCATAGGCTGCTGAGACAGAGGGCACGTGTGTGTTGCCTCATAGATGCAGAGAGACACACCCATGCCAGTACTGATGCAAGACTCCAGCAGGAAGGAAACTCTGGCATGGAACATATTTAGCAGAGCTAAGCAAGTTGCAGCCCATGTTTGTCAGCAGGGTAGCAGGAGGAAAAAGAAGGAGCCCGGCGCCCATGCCTGCGGTTAGGGACAGCGGCGCTGGCACGGACTGCTGGCCTAACAAAAGGAACTTGTTGAGTGATGTTGATGGCTGTTGAAAGTGGTGGTGCTATCTATTCGTTGAGCAATTAGCTTAGGTCTCGGAGCATGTCAGAATTTTTTTTTATATTGCATTAGTTTTACTAACGTTGCTTCCTGTTTAATTGATTGAAAAGAGTGTTTTTCACATCCTTGTTCCTTATGCTATATATGAAAGGGTTCAACATTGGCGTTACTGTTGTATAAAGAATGGGCACTATCTTGTCTGGGTTACCAGTAGTGTTGAGCGCGAATATTCGAAAAGCGAATTTTTTTAGCGAATATCGGCACTTCGCTAATTCGCGAATATTTCGAATATAGCGCTATAAATTCGCTATTTCGAATATTCGTTTTTTTTTTTTTTTTTTTTAGTTATATTTTTTTCTTTCCTACTTCCCAAAAGTAGTTCTTACCTGTCCTGAGGATTCCTGGCTTCCTGGCTGCTCTAGTCAGTGCCCGTTGCCGCTTCTGCCGACTTCCGTGCTCATGGAGCGTCCCCTTCCATGGGAAAATCTCTATATACTAAAATGTACTGTCGGATTTGAGGAATTACGTTGAAATCGCAATGCGATTAATTCAAGTTATATTAATCGCATTGCGATTACAACTTAGCACTGCTATCTTACATAGGCTAGAATTAACGAATATGGAATATATAGCTATGCACTAGCAGTGCTAAGTTGAAATCGCAATGCGAATACTTTAAGTTAAATTAATCGCATTGCGATTTCAACTTAGCACTGCTGCTATATTCCATATTCGTTAACTTCGTTAATTCTAGCAAGCTGACCCATTATAAACCCAGCTCTAAGTTGAAATCGCAATGCGATTAATATAACTTGAATTAATCGCATTGCGATTTCAACGTAATTCCTCAAATCCGACAGTACATTTTAGTATATGGAGACGTTCCCATGGTGATGGGGACGCTCCATGAGCACAGAAGTTATGGTTGGCTTGGTAGAATTAGCGAGGATGACGAATATGACGAATGTATTCGTCATATTCCTCAAAACGAAGATAACGAGTATTCTACATCTTCGTTTTAGCAACCTATTCGTCAACCTCGCTAATTCTAGCAATCAAATAGGAAGGTTGACTTACCAGACAGCTGTGTTAAATTCGCTATGCGATTTTTTTTTTTTTAATAAATAGAATACTTATAATAATATTATCATATCAAGTAATATAATTATTGTATTAAAAAAAAATCGCATAGCGAATTTAACACAGCTGTCTCTATAGTCAACCTTCCTATTTGATTGCTAGAATTAGCGAGGTTGACGAATAGGTTGCTAAAACGAAGATGTAGAATACTTCGTTATCTTCGTTTTGAGGAATATGACGAATACATTCGTCATATTCGTCATCCTCGCTAATTCTAGATATGAAACCAATAGGAAAGTAGCCTTAAGTACAAATCGCAATATGCGATTATTTAAATCGCATTTTAATCGCGATAACTAGAAAAAATGACGAATATTCGATTTCGACGAATACGAAACGAATATTCATTCGAATATTCGCGAATTTCGTCGAAATCGAATATGGCACCTGCCGCTCATCACTAGTTACCAGAGTAATTAGTATATTTTTTTGAGTGTGGCCGCAGATACATGAACATAACAGTCCCAAAGAAGAGGGTGACAACAGTGAGGTGAGAGGCGCATGTGGAGAAGGACTTCTGCCTCCCTTCCGATGAAATAATCTTCAGAACCTTGAAGATAATATGGATATATGAAATTAGAATCAGATAGAAGCAACCCATAGCAATAATTGTTCCTGTGATGTATATAGACAACTCATTAAAAAGGTATCTCCACAAGACATTTGTATGAAAGAAGGTACCTCACAAAAATAGTGGTTGGTGTTGAAACTGTTGCAGAATGGTAGTTGGAATGTGAGGATCGCCTGCACAGTAGAGTTCAAAAATCCGACACTCCATGATACTGCAGCTAAGAAAAAACACAATTTCTTGTTCATTATGGTGTTATAATGCAAGGGTCTACAAATAGCAGCAAACCTATCATAGGCCATGAAAGCAAGTATTAAACTTTCTGTAGCACCCATAGCAAGAGAGAAGAACATCTGTGTTGCACAACCCAGTAAAGAAATACTTTTGTCTTTGGCCAAGGTGTTCATTAGGAGGACAGGAACAATGGAGGAGGAGAAGATGATGTCAATCATAGAGAGGTTAGTCAGGAAAAAGAACATGGGGCTGTGAAGAGTTGGATTGATTCTCACAGTGATGATAAACAGAAGGTTTCCTGATATGGTGATAATATACATTATCAAAAATATGAAGAAGAAGACAACTTGTAGGTAAGGGTCAGTAGACAACCCAAGTAGGATGAACCTAAGTGAAGTAGTTTGATTTAACTGTTCCATAGTATTCAATAGGTCCTGATATATAATTTGAAAAAAATTATTAACAGAAAAATTGTTTCCAACTTCTTACACAATTATAGGAGCAGGTCATCAAATGAAGAGTCAAATACTACCAACCTATAATTGGCGATCTTCTGGTGTTAGATGACTTGATGACTATCTAGAGCTAAACCCGTTACCTTGATATTATGGCTCAAAGGAAAGAAGATAGTGAGCTAATGTGATTAAAAAATGTACAACCCTCACGCTAAATCTCTACAGAGCCTCTAAGTGATGTTTTTTGACCTTGTGAAGCAATTAGCTTGATGTTATGGCTAGGGATGAGTGAATCAACTTCAGATGAAACATCCGAAGTCGATTCGCATAAAACTTAATTCCAATACAGTACGGAGCAGGAGCTCCGTACAGTATTAGAATGTATTGGCTCCGATGAGCTGAAGTTATTACTTCGAGAAGTCTCGCGAGACTTCGCGCAATAACTTCATAAATTAATTTGCACTGTAAAAAAACATTTCCCAAACTCAGGTTCCGTTCCAAGGTACCATTTGGAACCGAACCCGAGTTCAGGAAATGTTCTTTTACAGTACAAATTAATATATGAAGTTCTTGCGCAAAGCAATAACTTCGGCTCATTGGAGCCAATACATTCTAATAGTGTGAGGAACGCCTGCTCCGTACAGTATTAGAAGGAAGTTTTATGCGAATCGACTTCGGATGTTTCATCCCAAGTCATTCGCTCATTCCTATTCCCTAATTATGGCTCAGAGGACAGAAGATAGTGATCTAATGTGATTACAAAAATGTACAACACTCACAGTAAATCTCTAAAGATCCTCAAGGTGATGATTTTGACCCTGTGAAGCTATTGTTGTTTTCGGTGCCTTCTGCTGTGGTGCTCTTGAGTAGAGCTGTTCTCATTAAAGACATTTATTCTGCATTGATCCTTCAGAAATGTTCTTCAGTCCAACAGTAGTGATATAGCAAATATGCAAGATTTAGTGGCCCTCATACCTATATGTTTCAATTTGTTTGATTGTCAACCCTTTGAGGGCTTCCATCCTTATTATTAAAATAATTGGAATAAGGATATACAAAAGTAGACAATGAAGTCACTTCTTAGGGTGGGTTCACATCAACATAATGGATTCTGTTTTGGTTATAACGGAAAATAATGGAATCCATAAGACAGAAGTAAAAAACGAAGCCTTTAAGAGGCATTCCGTTTTGATCCATCATCATAGAAGTCTATGGGAATCATAACAGATTAATCTGGTTCCCGTTATGCAAGACAGAAAACAAAGTTCTGTCGACAGGCTATGATGGCATCCTAATTGTGCTGGCCTTTGCCAAGATCCCAGCCTGTTGTATCCTGCACTCCTGAAGTGTCCTGTGACCTATGAGTGCTAATGAACATGGATTCAGATTAAAGTTTGAGGGCCAGGAGTGGAATTCAATTTTTTGCAAATGGTGTCTTACTTTACATCCTGGATACCCACGGAGTAACAAGGAAAATTTTCCTTCCCTAAGAATCAAAAATTACTGTCACGAATCAACGTGTGTGAACCCACTGTGTCACGTGTCCTAGCTCCTCTAAGGGCATTGTCTAAGTGAACCCCTCAATCTTCATAGTACCCCTAATGGTGGGGATAGACTTTCCCGAGGGAAACGCCAGGTCGCTACCTCTTAAGGAGGATTGGAACATGAGGCAGCTGGTCCAAGCGGACCAGGAGATGCCTGAGCAAGGTGCCCAGGACTACAGTACATTGGTCGGTATTATTTTCTACACTATGTACTCCTTGATGAATTTTGTATGTACTATTTTGCACTAAGCACTTTATTTGCAATGTAGTGCACCTTTGCAGTGATTTATTTATTCCTATAGTCTAATCCACACATGATTCCATCTTGTGTAGGATTTTTTGTGACACATGTGGTCCTTTGCCGTGATCCTCCATTGTATGCATTAATTTCTGGGGATTGCCGTTGCAGCGGGTCACATGTGGAGGTTTTGCTCCCCCGGTTATAAATACGCTATAGTATTTGGGGTTCTGAACATCTCCTTCCATTTAGGCCACTTTATTCAGTCATTTGTCAAGTTCAGTATATCAATACAGTGGCAGTCTCAAACAGTACAAAGATCAATTGCAAAGTTAGGTTGACCACAGAGTTTTCCTCCCTAATATAATATCACTGCACACTATGCCGCAAAATTCAATTAATTCTGCTACTCATGCAAACTGTGTGTCCTATATAATATACTCCCTCAACACAATGCTCCTGAATCTAGCAGCATCTCTCACTGTGCCTCCTAATTCTATCAGCATCACACATGTGCCCCCTCTTATAGTATCACACACTATACCTCTGAATATAATACTGCTAAACAGTGCTCCTGAATATGTTAGTGCTGCACACAGTGCTCCTGAATATATTAGTGCTGCACACAGTGCTCCTGAATATAATAGTGCTATACACTGTGCTTTTGAATATAATAGTGACCCACACTGTGCTTCTGAATTTAATACTGCTACACACAGTGCTCCTGAATAAAAAAAACTGCTACACACAGTGATCCTAAAAATATAACAGTGCTACACACAGTGCTTCTGAATATAATAGCGCCACATACTGTGCTACTGAATATAATAGTGCTCCACACTGTGCTCTCAAATAAAATGGTGCTACGCACTTCCCTCTTAGATATAATAGAGCTACACAGTGTTCTCCTGAATATAATAGTGCTACACACTGTGCTCCTGAATATGATAGTGCTACACACTTTGCTCCTGAATATAATAGTGTTATACACTGTATAACACTATTATATTCAGGAGCACAGTATGTAACACTTTTAAATATACCAGTACTACACACTGTGCCCCTGAATATAATCGACCTACACACTGTTCCCCTGAATATAATAGTGCTACACACTGTGCTTTCGAATATAATAGTGCTACATACTGTGCTCCTGAATATAACAACGTATACACTATGCTTTTAAATATAACCGTGCTACATACTGTGCCCCTAAATACAATAGAGCTACACACTGTGCTCCTGAATATAACATTGCCACAGACTGTGCTTCTAAATATAATAGAGCCACACACTGTGCTCCTGAACATTAGTGCTACATACACATTTTGCACCAGAATATAATAGTGCTACACATTGTACTCCTGAATTTAATAGTGCTACACAGTGTGCTCCTGAATATAATAGTGGTACACACTATACCCGTAAATATAATAGCGCTACAAACTGTGCTCCCGAAAAAAAATAGTGTTATACACTGTGCCCCTAGATATAATAGTGCTACACACTGTGGTCCTGAATATATTAGTGCTACACTCTGTGCTCCTAGATATAACAGAGCTACGCAGTGTTCTCCTGAATAGAATAGTGCTACACACTGTGCTTCTGAATATAATAGCGCCACACATTGTGCTCCTGAATATAATAGTGCTACACATTGTACTCCTGAATTTAATAGTGCTACACACTGTGCTCTTGTATATAATAGTACTACACACTGTGCTGCTGAATATAATAGTGCTGTACACTGTGCCACTGAATAGAATAGGGCTACACACTATACCCGTAAATAGAATAGTGCTACACATAATGCTCCTGAATATAATGGTGCTACACATTGTACTCCTGAATTTAATAGTGCTACACACTATACCCGTAAATATAATAGCGCTACAAACTGTGCTCCCGAAAAAAATAGTGTTATACACTGTGGCCCTAGATATAATAGTGCTACACACTGTGCCCCTGAATATAATAGTGCTACATACTATACCCGTAAATATAATAGTGCTACACACTGTGCCCCTGAATAGACTGCTGGTAATAAGGAAAGAGGGGGTGTGCCACCTCTTAACTCACCCTTGGCCCCTTTACCCAACCTTGAGCCCATAAGAAAAAACACAGACAACTGTGTCACCTTATTGCTGGGTGGTGATCGGCCACAGCTTCTTTATTAAAGCGGCAAACCTTAATAAACCGTAATCATCGGAGAGGTATGCCAACCGCAGGACTCCCAGCCGGCAAGTCCGCCATCTGCTACCATCTTAACTCTGCTGTACTCAAATGCCGCCAGCTGTGATTTCATAAACTCAACAAGAATCTGCAGCTCTTAAGAATAGAAAAAACAAAACAGAATAACCAAGTATCCATAACTGATCATAACATTGTACCTCGATCCGCTTTTCAAGAATAACCGCAAGGGGGGTGGGGGGGTGGACCACCAGGGAGCCTTGTCATAATAGTGCCACACATTCTGCTTCTGAATTTAATAGTGCTGCACACTGTACTCCTGAATATAATAGTGCTACACACTGTGCTCTTGTATATAATAGTGCTGCACACTGTACTCCTGAATATAATAGTGCTGCACACTGTACTCCTGAATATAATAGTGCTACACACTGTGCTCTTGTATATAATAGTGCTGCACACTGTACTCCTGAATAAAATAGTGCTAAACACTGTGCCCCTGAATATAATGGTGTTACACACTGTGCTCCCAAATATAATAGCACTACACACTGATCCCCTGAATATAATAGTGCTACACACTGTGCCTGTAAGGTGTAGAGCTCTGTCTGTGAGGTGCATGGTGTAGAGCTGTGTGTGTAGGATGCATGTAGCCCTGTATGTATAACTTGTATGGTGTAGAGCTGTGTGTAAGGTGCATGGTGTAGAGCTGTGTGTCAGGTGCATGGTGTAGAGGTGTGTGTGTAAGGTGCATGGGGTAGAGCTGTGTGTCAGGTGCATGGTGTAGAGCTGTGTGTGTAAGGTGCATAGTTTAGAGCTTTGCGTGTAAGGTTCATGGTGTAGAGGTGTGTGTGTGTGTGTGTGTGTATGTGTGTAAGGTGCATGGTGTAGAGCTGTGTGTCAGGTGCATGGTGTAGAGCTGTGTGTCAGGTGCATGGTGTAGAGCTGTGTGTCAGGTGCATGGTGTAGAGCTGTGTGTCAGGTGCATGGTGTAGAGCTGTGTGTAAGGTTCATGGTGTAGAACTGTGTGTGTAAGGTGCATAGTTTAGAGCTTTGTGTGTAAGGTGCATGGTGTAGAGGTGTGTGTAAGGTGCATGGTTTAGAGCTTTGTGTGTGTGAGGTGCATGGAGTATAGCTGTCTGTGTAAAGTGCATGGTGTATAACTGTATGTGTTAGGTACATGGTGTAGAGCTGTGTGTGTAAGTAGCATGGTGTATAACTGTGTGTGAGGTGCATTGTGTAGAGCTGTGTGTATGAGGTGCATGGTGTGGAGGTGTGTGTGCGAGGTGCATGGAGCTCTGTGTGTGTAAGGTGTATAGTTAGAGCTGTGTGTGTAAGTTGCATGGAGCTCTGTGTGTGTAAGGTGTATAGTTAGAGCTGTGTGTGTAAAGTGCATGGAGTAGAGCTGTGTGTGTTCAGATTTGGAATTAGAGTTATTTCTGATTGTGAGCACTGACGCGGAGCGTCAGCTGTAATATACATAGTGGTTATTTTTATGGTGGCTGTCGTGTTTAAAAATCAAAAAATCAAAAAAATATCTAAAAAATATATTATAATATTAGAAAAAATATATATTGCTAGAATAAATAATAATAGTGATAGTAAAAATTATACAAATTCTACTTACAAACCACTTGAATGGGGTGACACTGGCTTCCTACAAGCCAGGCATGATGTGGTGACCCTCTTATATATTGTACACCTCTCACTCATGAATCCCCATTGTAAGCTTGCCTCCCAGCTCACTTCTCATTAGGTTGTGAGACCTCGGTGACCTATCATTATCTATTCTCCGCTGATCTTAATTATAATTTAACATTGCTTTTATATCATAATAAAATAAGGCAATGGGTTTACATTGTTGATTTGGAATCATAGGTAAGATTTACAGGGCAGTTTTGGTTAGTCAAAGCCAAGCAGTGGACCCATGTGGGAAAGGGAAACAGGGCAGGGAGAGATCGGCCTAGTGTCACATGGTTTAAAGCAGAAGACACCATAAAATACCCAAAAGGATCTTGACTGGGGTGTAGTACAGTAGGAGGCGTCTCACATGACAACCAGAAGCTATCATGAAGGGGTCCATGCCTATAGCCAAGAAGTGAACTACTACATAGAAAATGATAGAAGGTACAGAGTATTCCCAAAACCTTTACCAAACGTTTTTCTTGCCAATTAGGTCCTTATTTATTCCAGTTTAACCCAGCTTAGAAAGAATGACACCAATTACAGCTATGCAACTTTTAACCCGTCATTGCGGAATTTCTGATGGCAAAGTCCAACCACAGCCTAAAAGAAGGTGATAGGATTATTATTTAGACCCTCGCCAGGGACAATTTCCACCAAGGTGGTACTATGCACCTAGTGTGGGACCTGATTCATTATTTTGGAAGTTTACCTTACATAAGGGCTGCAATTGACTAAAGCTTTAAGAGGTGGTCCCAAGCAGGGGTGCACTGCCAATGAGGCAAGGTGAGGCAATTTTCTCAGGCAGCACCAGGTAGGGACAAGTAGGGGGCAGCGGAAAGGCCTTGGGCAATGAGTGCTGTCTTTGTGGAAGCGTTCATCTCTGCATATTCAACTTTATTGCTATATTAACCAGTATGTTTTGTAGCATTATATATAATGTTTTCCAAGCATGTCTCTAACAGTAATGCTGGAGGCAATAGGTAAGGTTGAGAATTTGGCATTGGGAGGGGATGTTTAGTGTAATTTCAGTTTTTTCGCCTCAGGCAGCAGAAAGGCTAGATGCATCCCTGGCTCCAAGTGATGATCCTTTGGATTTTTAATGAAATATAAATAATATTAATAAAAGATGTCAATGTTTCAATGGATTGCTTCTATGTTTGAGCCTATCCTAAAAATTCCTTTGTCTTATAGTGACCTACCAAGTCTTGAGGACTACAGTAACTGCTTCCTAATGTATGTACCTAACTGTTGCCCAGTATCCGTTGCGACCTACCAAAGCCTATGGATTACAACTGCTATTTCCTCTAGCCTGTGGATTGCAAAATTATTCTCTACTAAATCCCTTGGATTGTAATTAATGGCTACTACCAAGCCATGACAATTATTATCTAAAATTACCCCCCCCCCCATTGCCCTGCTCAACCCTGTAATTCATAATATTTTTTCCCTATCCCCTGTCACTTCTGTTCCCTATCAAACTTTGTAGATTCTAGAACTCCATTTTCCAAGTAGTGATTCTAAAAAGTTTGTTCTGTACCATTTTGACCCATTCGACCCATTCAGAACCATATAAAACTTTTAGACTAGCCATATGCTTTAAATAACACTCGGTTAAAGATTCCACTACATCCCTCTTGACAACCCCATACACATGGCACCTTGACGCAGCTGAGAGTACATGTGTTATAAATTGGGAGAGGGGGGTAGTTTGTGGTCAGACTCCTCTGATAGTGGCGTGTGTCCCTAAGAATGAAGAAATGCAACTCTCTCTCGATATGTGGTATTGGGATAGAGTCAGGAGGCTCAGAGGCAAATTGAATGGTCAGCTGGTCCTGCGAAAATCACAAGGCTTGGCAAACATTAATGAGATCGGTATGGCCAGTTTTAGATTGAATTTAAAGTAACTAATGAATCAAGCGTCTTACTCAGTCTAATATCTGACTTTGCTGAAAGACGAGTTGTTAAGATAAGTGCTTAAACCTTATTTCTTCAGTCCTTTATAATAGTTTATAAGGACAACCTTATTGTCATGTGTATATCTTATATTTCCTTCCAACTTCTTTATTAGTGAACCATTCAGTTACTTTTCTAAAGATGTCACTGTGGTGAACAGAACTGCATGGTGTAGAACTGATGTTAAAGTTGAGTAGATTCAACCATAGCTTAGTCATAATTAGAGATGAGCAAAGTTTGGAAAAATTCCATTTGGCCAATTTGCCTACTTCAATAAGACATACTTCAATAAGAAATTTGATTAGTTACATGATAAATCAGGTATACCCAGGCCACTTGGTGGTATAGTCTCAGTGTGAAGATGTGGAACCTAAACTGCAGGGAGGCTGCAGGGAGTGTGTTGCCATGTGCATTACGTTCTAGTATACCTACATTCATAGTTATTCTGTTCTGCAGGTACTGTGCCATCAGTATTAAAGGTGTAATTTATTGCTGTCTACATGACCATGCAGTGCACCAAGATTCTTAGCTAATCCCTTCTGTTAAATAGATAGAAAAGCATGCAGCACCCTTCAGTAAAGTAATAAACCGATGCGCGCCACTGCAGGAGCTGGGTCCAAATGGCTCCTTAGGGCAACAAAATACAGAAATGGAGGCAATGCCAATACAGTGGTCGAGAAAAAAAGTGTTCTTTTAATGTATGTTGTGGCAGTCCAAACACATGTTTTTTTAATCCCATCTGTTAGCTGTAGATTTACTGTGTGTCAGTATTACAGGTCACTGTTACTGTCAGGTCTAATTTATCTATGTGGACTTAATCCTGCAGTGCCCCAAGATTCAAGTAGTGGCCCCATGACAGAGGGGGTAGGCTGGCAGTAGCAGTGGTAGTAACATTGACAATAATGGCCCAATGACAGAGTAGGGAGGGTGGTAGCAGCGGCAGTACTACTGACAGTAGTGGCCACATGACAGAGTGGGCAGGGTGGCAGCAATAATGGCAGTAACAATAGTGGCCACATGACAAAGGGTGGATGGAGGACAACAGCAGTGGCAGTAACATGACAATAGTGTGCCCCATGACAGAGTGCGTATGGGGGGCAACAGCAGTGGCAGTAACATGGACAATAGTGGTCCCATGACAGAGTGGGAAGGGGGAGAGGGGCAGCAGAAGTGGCAGTAAGGCTATTCTCACATCATTGTTTATTTTTCCTTTCTTCTGAGCCATCAGAAGTACAGAAAACTAAAACAATTAAGCTTGCATTTTGAGCATTTATAAAGCCTCTTTTAGACGGTCTGTAATTGATCAGTATTTGTAAGCCAAAACCAGGAGTGAGGCCCTACAACAGTGGCAGTAACAGAGACAATAGTGGCCCCATCCATGACAGAGTGGGGACGGGGGTTAGCAGCAGTGATAGCTCATCCATGCTGAAAAACGGAGCAGAGCCAGTGGCATACATTACTGGGCTAGCAGAAGGAGTAGAAAAAGCAAGAGGCAGGATTAGGACAGGTGAGGACGTAGTGGCAGTTCCTGGGCCATGTCAACTAAGTGTGGTGTCAGAGAAACCCACCGATTCCTGGCTGTGTATCTCTGTTCTTACTTGAGATGATGGTGAAATTGTGCTGTGACTGCTGCTACCGCCACCCCTTCTTCTGCTGCTACTTGTATCTTTTAACAGAAACATTTTTGCCTGTTCTTTTGGGGGCCCAGGCAACTATCTGTTGGCCATGTTGTACTGTAATTGTATCAGTAATGTCATGGATTAACTAAGAATGTGGCAGCAGTTCAACAAGATACACTTGGCGATATATCAGACCACCCTTTAATACTGAGGCACAGTAAATCTGTGTATAAACTAACAGATTCATGGGGATTATGGCAGCAATTTAACAATATGCACATAGCGATATACTAGATTGCTCCTTAATAATGAGGCATAGTAATCCTATGTACAAACTAACAGATTAACGGGGATGGTGACAATAGTTCAACAAGATGTACACAGTGATACATTAGACTGCATTTTAATACTTAGACAATAATTCTATGTATAAACTAACATATTAACTGTGATAGTGGCAGTTGGTGAACACAATGCACATGGCGATCACACTAAACCTCCCCTGTCCCTGCATTCTTCCTATGCTCTTCCTAAAGACTCTCCTTACAATCTCCCTACACTATCCCTGCACTGTCCCTATCCAATATTCTCCTATTAGTAGCTTTCTGACACACTGTCCCTAGTGAATAAGCGATTGTCACGTCTTTCCCTAAGCTCAGCTCCCAGTAAATTGATTGAGACCATGTGGGGTAAGGCTTTTAAAGGGCTGTGACATCACAGGGGATGGCTATCTGCTGATTGGCTGTCTGCATGGCATTATGGGTGATGGTGTCCCCGGGCTTCTTTCTTTCACTTTGTAATACATATAGCTCCCATTAAAAAAAAAATAAAAAAAATATTCTTTACTATAAAGTGAAATCTGGATTTGAATTCCACTTTGGATGCTTGGATTCACTCAACACAAGTCATACTCTTTATCAGGCCTTTAACCTTACTAGTACTAGCTTTCTAAACAGGTCTATCCGAACCCCAAACCAGTGTTTTTTGTTCCTCTATTGCCCATATTTCCACATACATGATTTGGGTCATCATTGCCTATCAGTCAATGATAATAACATTTATTTATATAGCGCCACCATATTCCACAGCGCTTTACAATTCAGAGCGTTCATGTAAAAAACAAAAGACACCACAACGTAACTGGCTAATATCAGGGCCACAGCGTAACTGGCTAATATCACAAGTGAAGCTACATTTTGGCGCCCCCCCCCCATGATCACATTATGACCCCCTATTGTGTCATACTCCCCCCCCCCCCACCATGGCACATCATCCTCCCCATGTCACATTTCTCCCCCTCCATGGCACAGACTACAGACATTTGATTTGTCCCCCTCACATCATGTCACCCGTGACCCCCCCCCCATTAATGTTGTGTAATAATTATAAACAATATGCGCTCTGCGCTCATCACCTACCACCTACCCTACAGAAGTCGACAGTCCGTCTGGGCTGGCTGTGTGAGTCACAGTCACCTACAGCTGCTCCAGTCCCTGCTGCTACCCGCCGTGGAGCCACCCGCCAGTCACACCCCCCCTGAGTGCCCCCATGACCGTGTTGCCATGCTGCCACTCTGTGAGTGAGGACTGGGGCGGCATGGCACATGCAGGCTGGGGTGGGTGGCCAACGGCACTGCGGCGCAACTCGCCGCAAGTGATTTAAAAAAAAAGTTCATTTTTCCGCCCCCCTCCTTCTCTGTGCCTTAAGGCAGCCGCTTGGTCTGCCTTATTATAGAACCGGCCCTGGCTAATATACAACTGAAAGGCTAGGAGTGAGGGTCCTGCTTGCAAGAGTTTACAATCTATGAGGAAGTGGGGGTGACACAAAAGGTAGTTAATAGTGATATGCAGTAGTCAAGCCATTTTTGTACTGAAAGCAGTGGTGTAAGCCGATCTGCTTTGGGTGTGGGACTGTTAGAAGATCGAGTTCAGGTCTGAGGAGTTGGGGCGGAGGCGTTACCAGGGGAACAGTCAGTTAAGCCTGCCTGAAAAGATGTGCGGATTCTGGAGATATTCTTGAGGTGCAGACGACAAGAGCATGCAAGTGATTGGGTATGGGGGAAAAAGGAAAATTCAAACATGACCCCAAGACAGCAGGTGTGCTGCCCAGGAATTATGATTGAAATATTGAAATATCACGTTTAGGTGGGTTAGTAAATGGGGAAATACAAGAAGTTCCATTTTTGAGAGATTTAGTTTTAGATACAAAGAGGACGTGATGTTAGAGATAGCTGCAAGACAAGTCAAAGTGTTTTGGAGTAAAGCGGGTTGATGTCAGGGGATGAAGTGTATAGTTCAGTGTTGTCAACATAGAGATGGTACTGAAAGCAAAATCTGTCTGATGGGGGTTATGTAGAGAGAGGACCTAGGGCAGAAACCGGAGGAACCCCAATATCAAGAGGAAGGAGAAGAAGTAGAGCCAGCAAATGATACACTAAATTAGCAGACTGAGAGATAGGAAGAGAACCAGGACAGAGGAGTGTCTTTAAGGCCAATTGAGTAGAGCATGGTGAGGAGTTTGTGGTCTACCGTATCAAACACTGCAGAAAGATTCAGAAGAATCAGTAGAGAATAGTCACCATTCCTTTTTGCTGTCAGGAGATTGTTAGACACTTTAGTAAGGGCAGTTTCTGTAGAATGGAGCAGACGAAAGGCAGATTGTAAGGGGTCAAGAAAAGAGTTTGCAGAGAGATAGCTTATTAAGCAAGAGTAGACAAGACGTTCAAGGAGTTAGAGGTGAAGGGGAGGTTAGAAACAGGTTCATAGTTAGCAGTACAGGTAGGGTCATGTAGTTGATGGTTAGGACAGCAAAATTATAATCACTGAAATTGAAGCAGTCGAAAGGGGTAATGCTACCTGCATTCGAGCAATTGAAGGAGGACTGGGCCCAAGTCAGCTTTTTAATCTTGTACTACTTTTAGTGACATTATATCCTCTTCAGTTTATTGATGAGGGTGTTTTTCACATCCTTGTTCCTTATACTATATATAAAAGGATTCAGCATCGGAGTTACTGTCGTATAAAGAATGGGCAGCACTTTGTCTGTTTTATTAAATAAATTGGTGTATTTTTGTGGATGTAGATAAGTGAACATAATAGTACCAAAGAAGAGGGTGACGACAATGAGGTGAGAGGTGCATGTGGAGAAGGACTTCTGCCTCCCTTGTGATGAAGTAATCTTCAGAATCGTGGAGATAATATGAATATATGAAATCAGAATCAATAAGAAGGAACACATAGCAATAATTCCTGATGCAATGTATAGAGATATCTCATTAAGAAAAGTATCTCCACAAGACATTCGTATGAAAGCAGGTACCTCGCAAAAGTAGTTGTTAATGTTGAGAGACTTGCAAAATGGGAGTTGGAATGTCAGGGTCACTTGCAGCAAAGAGTTAATAAATGAAGCACTCCATGGCACTGCAGCCATGTAAAAACAAACTGTCTTGTTCATTATGGTGTTATAATGCAATGGTCTACAAATAGCAGCAAACCTATCATAGGCCATGACAGCAAGTACAGTATTAGACATTCTGCAGAGCCCAAAGCTAAGGAGACGTACATCTGTGTGGCGCACCCCAATAAGGAAATACTTCTGTCTTTAGACAAAGTGTTCCTTAAAATCACAGGGGCGATGGAGGAGGAGAAGCAGATGTCAATGATAGAGAGGTTGATCAGGAAAAAGTACATTGGGCTGTGTAGAGTTGGATTCATCTTGACAATGATGATCAGCAGAAAGTTCCCTGATATAGTCATAAAATACATTATCAAAAATATTAAGAAAAATATAACCTGTAGATGAGGGGTAGTGGACAACCCAAGTAAGATGAACCTATGGGTAGTTTGGTTTAATTGGTCCATCCATAACATTCAGGTGGTTCTTATTATATAAATTATACAATGAAAAAATAATTAGCCAAAATATAGTTTTCAAATTAATTATGATATTGTAGATATTGGTTGTGTAATTGAGAGCCACAAGAATGCAAATTTAAATGGCTTATCATCAAAGCCTTGATGGAGTCTGGAATTGAAAGAGGACAGAGGATACGAAGATAATGAGAGTACAAAGAAGAGCATTACACTAGATCTCTACAGATTCTAAAGGTTATCTTGTGGACCTATTGCTGAGTGCCTTCTACATCAGTACTGAGTAGAGCTCTTGAGTAGTGCTATGGTCATAAAAGATATGAATTCTTGGCTGATAATCAGCCTTCCAAAATGATCAATTATTAAACAATGAAGATAGACCATAAAGAACTATACATTGTTTGATGTTCAAGGGAAGCTTGGACTATGATTAACTTTAAGTGCCACAGTGAGATGGCAAACCCCTATAACCTAGGGAAATGTTCGATGAACAAGTTAGAGTAGAGAAGAGGTTGTTCACCTCACCAATGGACAACATGATAATAATGTAAAGACAATATCTCACAATTGTAGAATCTTTGTACAAGATAGTAAATTAAATGGGTTATCCAAGCCTTAAAATTCTACCCATATGCCCGGGCCCTTCACACTGATTCTACTTACCTGGCTTCCCGCTCCCTGTGCTGCTCCTGGTCCCCACACAGCCGCCGCTTCTTCTCCCCGTGCGCATATGAAAACATCCGGGGTTGAGAGAGTGGGGGCAGCCAATGACAGGTGCCCAACTATGCTAGGGAGGCTCATCCCCGTCACTGCCAGCCATTGGCTGCCCCAGACACTGGATGTTTTCATCCACGCACAGGGAGAAGCAGTGGCAGCTGTACAGGGACCAGGAACAGCACAGGGAGCAGAAACCAGCTAAGTATAATCAGTGTGAGGGGCCCGGGAATATGGGGGGTCATTTCCAGGTTTGGTTAATTAACCCCTTTAAGTAACTAAGTTTGTGCTCAAGTATTTAAATAAATAATGGTGGTACAACCTTTTAAAGGGTCACTCAAACATTTCTTTCCACAATAGTTTGCTGTGATTAATACACAACACATCACATACTATACTACGTTTACATTTGTATCACACCAGTCTCTTGAAAATGTACTTGGAAACTCTAAAAATTATGAACAGGTTAACAACAATAAGTTTTTTAATGACTCTTGTGTGTAATCCATCTGTGCCCAGAGCCTCGTTCACATTTACTTTTTTAGCTTAGCTCAGACCATGTCTATATTCAGCCTTTCAAGTATATTATAGGATATAGTAACAATACTGGCACAACCTACAATAGCTTCTCAGCACTGACACCACCTACAGTAGATCTTTCTTATTTTGTATGCACACAGCTAAAAAAAACAAAGCTCTGATTTTTCTTAATCCCCAGTGATCATCTCTCCATTACCATTATTTAGGGGATCTACCTGCTCTGATTGTGTTATATATATATATATATATATTTATGCATTTATTCATAGAAAAGAACGCAGCACTGCGTTCTTTTCTATGAATATATGCGGCTCTTGGACACGAGCGGACGCGTGCACCGTGTGTTGAAGTGGAGTGCTGCCTGATCTTATTGGAATATTTATGCATTTATATATTTACATACTTTGTTGTGGATTTATTTTATGTATCCCCTTCAGTCACTTTTTGTCACTTACTGCCCTTTTAATGCCAGTCGTAAACCAGTCTATATCATTATTATTGATTGAAGTCTCTCAAAATGATCTTATAGTATATTGCCTTCATTGGATGTCGTGACCACAACCAATTTGATGTGTTTCCTCCCACCCTATGTAGATATAATACTTGAGACAAGTTGTGAGCCCTAATATATACCACATTTTTAGATTTAATAATTGTATTTGACTAATGCCCTACAGTCTGGTCATATTTATATGTTTTTGGTGTTACTTTTTTTGTTTCGTCTCAGAATAGAAAGAAGAGATAAATGAAAATGTGTTATATAAGTAACAGAAAAACTAATTTGTAAAAATCTTGTTACTCTGTGTACTGTATATCAGAGAATGATTATATTACTTAGACCAGGCATTTCAAAACTGCGGCCCTCCAGCTGTTGTAAAACTACAACTCCCAGCATGCCCTAATAGCTGTAGGCTATCCAGGCATGCTGGGAGTTGTAGTTTTGCAACAGCTGGAGGGCCGCAGCTTGGACATGCCTGACTTAGACTTAAAGATTTCCTAAATTTTGGAACTATTCTAAATTCCTTGATTAATAAGATTAAAATATTTAATCTCACACAGAATAAATATAAAACAATTTGTTAATCTAACATATTAAATTAGAAAATTAAAAAAAAAAAAAAATTTTTATTAATACATTTTATTAGCAAAAATAAAAGCCAGAATTAATTTAATTAGTTAAAATAGAAGTTATTAATAACTGAAAAATATCAAAACTCACATAGAAAAAAAATAGTAAACAAGTTGTGAATATTACATACAGTATTACATAATGAGAAAATGATATATAATTAATAAAATGATATATAAAATATATCATTTTATTAATACATTTACAAGTAAAAATAAGATCCAGAGTAAATCAATTATTAATTTACATATTTGTATGTACTTTTCCCAGAGATCGTCTGTGTACTGTATATGTTTTTTGAATTCTTGTTAAAAATTTAATAAAAAGATATTAATAGAATTCCTTCTAAAGATCTTTAAACGAAAACTCTGCCATCATTAATGCAAGTGATTAATAAGATCAAAATATCTAAGCTCACATAGAAAACTATTTGTACATATTACATTAGTAGAAAATGAACAAAAAATGTACTGAATTTTTTTTGCTTTATACGATGCACCTAGGTGTAAGAGATGGAAAATAAAGAAAAAAAAAATGTTTAATTCGACCTCAGATCAGACCCCAATCAGTTACCCAATGTTAATCAGACCTCAACCCAGAACCCCAATGTTAATAAGACCCCCAATCAGACCTCAGCTCAGACCCCCAAATGTTAATAAGACCCCCAATCAGATCTTAGATCAGACCCCACATGTTAATAAGAATCTCATGTTAATCAGACCACCGATCAGAGAAAAAAAAAATCAACTCACCTCTTCTGTTCCAGATGACAATGCTCCGTAGAATCATTGCTCTTCCTGGTCTTACACTGTGCCCCGACATCGCACAGTATGAGGTCACAGCGTGCCACGACATCCACACACTATGCGCAGGTCACAACACAGCGTTCGGAGCCTCCAGGAAAATACCAGGAAGCGGTGAGTACAGAGTCTGCACGGGGAGCGATGTATTCATGTATTAATGTACTAATGAGTGCTTCCATAATTAAAGCATTCATTAGTGTTCGCCCCATGAGACACATTGCCATTTTCCCCCCACTTTAAGGGCAAAATATACTGTATATCTTTTATTCTTGGTACATTTATAAGGAAAATTAAGGTCCAGAATGAATTAATTAGTTGAAGGCTACACTTTTGGGCACTTTTTTATTATTACATTGTACTTATTTTAAACTAAAAATAATCATTTTCCATTGGTCTTTTTTAAAAATATGGAATCCTTTTTTATGTACATAGCTAAGGGCCCTTTCACACTGGCGTTTTTGTTTTCCGGCATAGAGATCCGTCGTCGGGTCTCTATGCCGGAAAAATCCTGATCAGGATTATCCCCATGCATTCTGAATGGAGAAAAATCCGTTCAGGATGCATCAGGATGACTTCAGTTCAGGACCGGAACGTTTTTTGGACGCAGCAAATACCGCAGCATGCTGCGCTTTTTGTTCCGTCCAAAAATCCGGAACACTTGCCGCAAGGCCGGATCCGGAATTAATGCCCATTGAAAGGCATTAATCCGGATCCGGCCTTAAGCTAAACGTCGTTTCGGCGCATTGCCGGATCCGACATTTAGCTTTTTCTGACTGGTTACCATGGCAGCCAGGACGCTAAAGTCCTGGTTACCATGGTAAAATGTAGCGGGGAGCGGGGGAGCGGTATACTTACATTCCGTGCGGATCCCGGGACGCTCCAGGATATTGTCAGGGCGCCCCAGTGCATACATCACGTGATCGCATGGATCACGTGATCCATGCGCATGGGGCGCTCTGACGTCATTCTGGAGCGCCCCGGGAGCCGCATGGATGGTAAGTATACCGCTCCCCCGCTCCTACTATGGCAACCAGGACGCTAGTAGCATCCTGGCTGCCATAGTAACCTGAAAGCAATTCGAAGACTGATCAGGATCCTGATCAGTCTTCTAATGCTTCAGGCGACTTGCGTTCTGATGGATCCGGCGGGACGGAAGTGCCTGCCAGATCCTCAGAACGCAAGTGTGAAAGGACCCTAAGATGCTCTAGTAGCAGCCTGCGGATTTTTTGTCTTTTCCGTCACCTGATAAGCTGACGGACTCATTTTTTCTGCTCTCTGACCTTATAAACAATAATTATAGCTCAATCCTAATCTTACTGATAAGAATGTGGCTTAAATAAGTGTTTATGACCTCTTATTAGTTTAAAGATAGGATTTATTAGATGACCAGCCCAAAGTGAAAGTACCAGTCGAACAGTTAGAAAAACAGTTAACCCTTTGTGACAGAACTGCTCAATATTTTTAATAAAGGCCAATTTAAAATACGATTTCTAACCAAAAATGAGTAAAATGCAATTCTAAATAAAAATTACCTACGAAAGTGTACATAGCCTTTAAACTTTTTGGTAGAAGTAAATGTCATATGGGTAATAATCAGCATGTATAAAAAGAAAAGAAAACATCTACAAAATTAATAAAACTAGATATTTTCAAAATAATATTAAAAGTAATAATAGTGAACATTTGAATTAAAGCAAATAATAATGATCATCATTACATAAAGTCTACTTACAAACCATTTGGAAGTATACAATCAATCTCTGAAAGGGGTTGCATTTTGGTTATCTTATAAAGAACTATCAAATCGGTGATCTTCTTATATATTTTATACCTCTTACTCATCAATTCCCTTTGCAAATTTGCAAACCTCCCTGCTGATTTCTTAAATAGGTTTTGTGACTGTTTTAGTACCATTATCTGCTCCCTGTAGATGTCATTTGTAACTGAACATTTAATTTTTATTTTATGTAGCATAATAGAGCAACACGTTTATACTGAATATGTTTTGCAATCGTTAGTAAGACACAGAGTCCAATTTTGTGCAATTTTTAATTTAGAGCGGCCGAGATAATGGGCAATTCGTTAAAACAACAATCCTGCTTCTCTCAGTCCAATGGTGAACCCACTCTCAACGTCTGTCAACTCGGAAAAATGTCTTTGAGTGCATCGTAATAGCATGTCTAGCAGATATCTCTCACCAAGAGTTACATCACCCAAAATAAGCTTCTGGAGAGTGTATTTATAGGGCAGTGAGGGAAGCCTTTTTGTGCTTTTTTTTTGCAAGACCCAGTGTCTAAACAGACTAATCATATACATATAAACATGTGCGATGACAGCATTTTGAGTTTCACAGAAATCCAACATCTATATCTTGGTGCATTATTTTTTTTGTAAATGAGCATACCTTAACAAGAGGAAAGTGGGCTTCATCTCGTTCTGAAACAGAATCTTGGTTTAGATGGAAAAAAAAAAGAGAATTCCTAATAAAGTATTGGATATGCTAAATAATAAAGAGTTTTAAGGCAGCCAAATACAAATGTGTATTCTTCTCATTAGAATTTAGAAGTCAATGGAATTGTATGGATTGATAATATCGCTAATATTGATTAGCATGGTTCCCATTGAAGAATATAGGATCTACAATATAGACTTCTTTGGAAAGACTATGGGGGACATTTATTAAAACCGATGGATACACCAAAGTTATGTTGTGTTGCAGACCTTGGCATAGCTTTGGTGCTTCCTCCAGCAGACCAAGCAACAAATTAAAATCTACACCAGCTCCCTTGCTGCAGTAGATTTAAGTCATTTTACAGGCCAAAAACTAGAGTGGAAAATGATACATGAGATGGGCCTGCCAGACTGGCCTCTTCCCCATTCACGCCATGCCCCCTTTTCTTGGCACTTGGGAAAAGTGTTATAAGGGGCAAAAAGTCGCAGGTTTTGCCACAACAAAAACATTGCATTACAATCTGCCACAAGTGGTATATAATTCATAATAAGTATCCACCTATGAGTTTGTAGTTTCTCTATTTCTTAAAAAAGAATTGGAGTTAACCTAAACAGCTGAACTTGCAAAGACTGATGAACTAGTGTAAAGTTTTTTTCTGTCTCCATTTGCAGCTCATCCTCTCTTTCTTAAAAATACAATTGTTCTGTTTCAGTATCTTGCATTGTGTATTGGCATGCTCCTCTCTTTACTCCCCCCTCTGTTTCTGCTTCTAGTTGGTTCAGTCTAGCCACTTCCTGTTTACCCTGTCATGCATTACTGTTTTGTGTGCTCTAATTCTGAGGAGCTTCTGAGGAAAATCTGAGGTGAATCTGTGTATCTCATGTTCTTATCAAGGAGAATATTAGTGGCATAATTCTTTTACCATCTGGATTCCCTGCATATCTTGTAATACAATCTCCGGATTAAAAGACTACTTGATTAACACCTGGGTGTCTGATGCGTAAACTGTAAGTGGAGGATGTCTGATTCAACAAGTCACCTCACAGATGCGTGATTTGTATAAGGTTGACATTTCGAAACGCCACAGTAAAAGAATTGTCTTAGTACTCTCCTTCTCCCGCTAAGAAAAGAATATTCTCCTCCTCCAAGTAATAGCTATCATCATTCGTCTCCGTTATGCTACAGTAATAAGAGTAATATCTTATACTGCTCAGTACTGCATTCACTAGGATCGCAAAAGCTTCTAGCAATTTCAAATTCATACAGACTAGGAACTGTATTCAGCCTGTTTTCTGAGATAAATATAGTCTGCCTGCTGTAAGCTATTAAAAGACTGAACGACCACTAGTGGTCACTGTTGTGTTACACATGAAATGCAGGACACAGCTAGAAGGATTTCTAAGCCCTCATTAAAAATGAAGGAGGCGCTCCTGACTAACAAAATTGAAATATACACTAATTTATCTATTTTGTGGTAAAAGACTGAACAATGTATGCATGCAGCACATGGATCAGGCTATAATGAAGATCAATTAAAGGCCATGTGTACCAAATTGAATAAAACCTATGATAGTTTTAAGAGACTCTCTGAAAAATATTCTTCTCTGTTATCAAGTCTCAACTCATCCTAGAATTAAAGACCCACACTGCACTTAATGATGAAAGATATAGCAGATTTATGGCAGTCAAGTCAGTGCTAAAGGACAAGATATCACAACAATATGAAACTGCGTCCCGCCATTCTAACCTTTCAAGGCACTCCAAGGCTTCATCCTGTTCCTCAAAATCTATTGCTCAGTCCTCATTGCTAAGGTCTCGCTCACAGCACTCTTCGCTGAGTACCTCACTGGTGTTGGCATGCGCAAAAGCGGAAGCAGCGAAGGTACAAGCTCACTGCATTAAAAAGGAAGCAGCCATTAAGGCACTAGTCGCAGAGACACATGCCCTATCTCAGGCTAATCAAGCAGCTACACAGGCTCAGGCGCAAGCGACCAAAGCCAAGGCCGAAGCTCAGTTGGAGGTCCTTCAGAAGGAAAGGGAAGAAGCAGCAGCCATGGCTGAACTCAGAGTTCTTGAAGAAGCTGCTGAAGAAGAAGAAGCTTATCATCCTATGTCCAAGATATCTAAGGACTCAGAAGGCCGTACCCTGCAATTCATCCTAGACCAAAGCAAAGTCAATGCATTTGCACCAGAAGATTTGGGCTCTGCACACCAGCCTGCTGAACTCATGCGGATAGAAAAAGAGGCAGCTGATAACCATACAGTTGACCCCAGTCCAGTGGACATTTCTCTTTCTTTCAAACCTCTGGCACCTTACACAGTATTTCAGGTGCCATTAGAGACCAAGCCACTTCAAGCTCATCAAATCACATTAAAACCTCCTGAGACTAGTTACATAGCAACCAAGACGCTGGCACCAAGATTACCAGATGTGAAGCCTTCATTTACGCTCAACCCAGCTGCCACTCCATTCCATCTTCACACCCCCAAACATAGGGTATTAGATGGTGCCAACAACACCAGCGAGGGAGAAGTTCCCATCACCATGATGCAGGAAAGAAATAACATATCAGAAATTGCTAAGTACCTCACTCTCAGGGACCTTATCAGTACTAGCCTTACGAACTTTGATGATCGCCCAGAGAACTATAGAAGTGGGAAGGCCACCTTCAAGACAACAGTTCAAACCCTTGCTGTACCGCCTATGCAAAAACTTGATTTACTAATTAGATGGCTAGGTCCATGGTCGTCAAACTGTGTTAAGAGACTCAAAACCGTTCATATCTATGAACCAGTCAAAGGCCTTCGTCTCGCATGGGAAAGATTAGAGCAGACATACGGCGGCTCGGAAGTAGTTGAACGTGCCTTATTTAAACGAATATACGACTTTCCTGGATTATCCAATACAGACCGCCAAGGGTTCCAGGAATTAGGCGATCTTTTTCTTGAGTTTGAAATCGTCAAGGGAGACCCGCTGCTACCAGGTCTCAGCTTTCTTGATACCTCCCATGGTGTGGGCCTGATCGTGGAGAAATTACCCCTCAATATTCAAGACCAATGGGCAACAACAGGTTCAAAATACAAGGAGCAACATCGTGTTCCCTTTCCACCATTTTCATTCTTCTGTAAGTTCATCAAGGACTTTGCTAGAGCTACAAACGATCCAAGCTTCAACACTTTGGGAACCAACATCTTTGGCTCTACTAAACAGAGACACGAGACTTTAAGTCCCAGACAGAGAAACCCTAAAGGTCTAATTTCAGTCAAAAAGACAGGGGTTGTGCCCACTACTAACAATGGAAATGAAAGCCTTAAGGAACCCGTTCATCATTGCCCTATCCATGATAAACCACATCCTTTAAGGAAATGCCGTGTCTTCATAGCAAAGCCCTTTGAGGAAAGTAAGGAGTTCCTAAGGAGTCATAATATCTGCTTCAGATGCTGTGCATCCACTGAGCACTTTGCCAGAGACTGTAAGGTTCCAGTCAAGTGTTCTGAATGTAATAGTAATCTACACATGACCGCTGTTCACCCGGGACCAATCAGGTGGAACCTAGAACCAGTTAACTGGCACAAGCCCCATTCCGATCAAGGCGGGGAGAGTCATGGCGGGGAGAGTGCCGACCGACCAACCACAACCGTCACGCCCAGATGCACAAAGGTATGTGGAGGACTTGTGTGCGGTAAGTCTTGTTCTAAGATTTGCCTTGTGGCTGTGTTTCCTACTGCACAACCAGAGAAGACAATAAGAATGTATGCTATTCTAGATGACCAAAGTAATCATTCCCTAGCTAGCCCTAAGTTCTTTGATCTGTTCAGGATAGAGGGAGAGACTACACCCTACACCCTAGGAACATGCTCTGGTCTTGTGACAACCTCAGGAAGAAGAGTTCATTGTTTCACCTTAAAGCCCATCAAAGGACATAAGAAACTCTCTCTTCCAACCCTTGTAGAGTGTGACAAATTGCCGGACACAAGGGATGAGATTCTCACACCTGAAGCCGCACAGCATCACCCTCATCTCAGGAACATAGCTAGAGAGATTCCTCCCCTTGATAACCATGCCGAGATCTTACTCTTGCTAGGTAGAGACATTGTATGTCTGGACAGAACCCGCAGACCCTGCCAAGTACACTCCTTCAGAACTGAAGTATTAATAGGGGGGCGAACTTCTTACTTCAGACAGTGTCCTAACCACTACTATGTGCAAGATATGCCTTGCCCAAATATTCTAAAAACATCAGCAAGCAGCTTAAATCCCAAGGAGTAAGCTGCAGAAGAATGTTCCTGGACAGAGGGGCAGCTTGTAGAAAGGCCTTCAGGATCTCAATTGGAGCCCTCTTCAAGTCCTTCCCAGCTTTGCAGTCCTCACACAGTTTATCATAATGAATCCTATATCTTCACTGACAACATGCCTTCTGATTCATGTAGTTCTGATAAGACAATGCAGAAACGTGTGTCTTCCAGTCAACTGTTTGACAATGAGTTTAATTCTGTAAAAGAAGTATCTTCTAAATGTTCTAAAAAAAGAAGGTACCTTCAACACAGGAAGAGTTAATTTCAGATACTTTGCAAGAACCTTCAGTTCCATCTGCAGTTGTTGATTGCAACCAAGAGTATTACAGTTCTTCCCAGTCTTCAACGGATGAGCACCTTCAGATTTGCTCAGCCTTTTCTGAAAACCACAGGGAAAAGTTCACCGCCAATGTCCATGACAAATATTGCATGTCAACAACCCAAGTCTGTACATAAAAGGACAGATCCCATTTCAGAAGTGAAAAGCAGACAAGAGCATTTTGAAAAGCAGACAAGAGCATTTGCGTTCACGATCCATAGACAGAAAGCAATCCACATCTAAATCAGCCGCACAAAATAAGTGCTCTCACTCTAAATCTTTGGTAAGATCAAGGAGAACCAAGTCTCGCTCAGCTTCTAATGAAAGCAACAGACAATCTGCTGTAGTAAAAAAGAAGAAATCCACATCTGGGGTGTATAAAATATCACTCAAGAATAAACAAAAAAATATAGGAAATATTCCTGTGCCATCTGGTGTTTTCAAAGAGCACAACCTTCATAAGTTTCGGTGGAAGCAGGTAAAACATCTCGCCAGTCAGTTCTGGAAAAGGTGGATAAGAAAGTACCTCTACCTCTAGCAAGAATGCAGAAGGTGGCAAGAACCAAGGCCCAATATAAAGTAAGGAGATTTTGTTCTGTTAAGAGACAAACATGTTAATGGTCTCGACTGGCCTACTGGACTTATTACTAAAGTCGTTTCCAGTTCGGATGAAAAGAACTTCCATGTTGAGATTCCTTCTACCAGAGATGCTCATCATCTTCTAGGACTGTTTCCAGTACCAGCTCTATGGTCTGAACTGAAGACATATCCTTTTTTGGTTTGAATAAATGTTCATTGCATGTTTCCTTTTCAGGTTTATAGACATTATTCATCTGTCTATTCATCAGGTTTATGGACATTATTAATTGTTATTTATACAATTCCATTGTATGCATATACATAGTGGTATCTACCGATACCAGACGGGGAGTGTTCTGTTTCAGTATCTTGCATTGTGTATTGGTATGCTCCTCTCTTTACCCCCCTCTGTTTCTGCTTCTAGTTGGTTCAGTCTAGCCACTTCCTGTTTACCCTGTCATGCATTGCTGTTTTGTGTGCTCTAATTCTGAGGAGCTTCTGAGGAAAATCTGAGGTGAATCTGTGTATCTCATGTTCTTATCAAGGAGAATATTAGTGGCATAATTCTTTTACCATCTGGATTCCCTGCATATCTTGTAATACAATCTCCGGATTAAAAGACTACTTGATTAACTCCTGGGTGTCTGATGCGTAAACTGTAAGTGGAGGATGTCTGATTTAACAAGTCACCTCACAGATGCGTGATTTGTATAAGGCTGACATTTCGAAACGCCACAACAATTGTTAAGTAAACAACTGGAGTAGAGAATGGTAATAAAAAATAATAATAGCACACATATAGTATTATACAATCATTGCCTAGAGTCCTCTAATCAACTACTAACATCACAGGGGTTTTTTGAGTTTTCCAAAATTCCTATTCGTTGTTTTTTGTCAAATCTGTAAAATAGACAAGTGGTAGTGGTAGAGCAGTGCTATTGATGAATCAAGACTCCATCCATCGCTATAAAGAAGCAGGCATATCCAATGTTGTGGGGCCAAGCAGTCAGTGAAGTCCCACCTCAGCTCATATAGAGTTTTTCATATACTTGCTTGCTGGGACAGCATTCCAAGATTTGCAATGGTTCCCTATGCTTCTTATAAGGCCCTTGAATGAATCTCTTGAGTGTACTTGATGGTTAACACAGCAGAATTATAGTCACTGAAATTGATTGTAGTCGAAAGGGGTAATGCTACCTAGCATTCGAGCAATTGGAGAAGGGCTGGGCCCAAGTCAGCTTTTTAATCTTGTACTACTTTTAGTGACATTATACCCTCTTCAGTTGATTAATGAGGGTGTTTTTCACATCCTTGTTCCTTATACTATATATAAAAGGATTCAGCATCGGAGTTACTGTTGTATAAAGAATGGGCAACACCTTGTCTGTTTTATTAAAGAAATTAGTATATTTTTGTAGTCGCAGATAAGTAAACATAATAGTCCCAAAGAAGAGGGTGACGACAATGAGGTGAGAGGTGCATGTGGAGAAGGACTTCTGCCTCCCTTGTGATGAAGTAATCTTCAGAATCGTGGAGATAATATGAATATATGAAATCAGAATCAATAAGAAGGAACACATAACAATAATTCCTGCTGCAATGTATAGAGATATCTCATTAAGAAAAGTATCTCCACAAGACATTCGTATGAAAGCAGGTACCTCGCAAACATAGTTGTTGATGTGAGACTTGCAAAATGGGAGTTGGAATGTCAGGGTCACTTGCAGCAAAGAGTTAATAAATGAAGCACTCCATGGCACTGCAGCCATGTAAAAACAAACTGTCTTGTTCATTATAGTGTTATAATGCAATGGTCTACAAATAGCAGCAAACCTATCATAGGCCATGACAGCAAGTACAGTATGAGACATTCTGTAGAGCCCAAAGCTAAGGAGACGTACATCTGTGTGGCGCACCCCAATAAGGAAATACTTCTGTCTTTAGACAAAGTGTTCCTTAAAATCACAGGGGCGATGGAGGAGGAGAAGCAGATGTCAATGATAGAGAGGTTGATCAGGAAAAAGTACATTGGGCTGTGTAGAGTTGGATTGATCCTGACAATGATGATCATCAAAAAGTTCCCTGATATAGTCATGAAATACATTATCAAAAATATTAAGAACAATATAACTTGTAGATGAGGGGTAGTGGACAACCCAAGTAAGATGAACCTATGGGAGGTCCGGTTTAATTGGTCCATCCATTACATTCAGGTGGTTCTTGATATGAAATGAAAAAATAATTAGCCAAAATATAGTTTTCAAATGAATTATGATATTGTAGATATTGGTTGTGTAATTGAGAGCCACAAGAATGAAAACTTAAATCTGGTATATCACCATTGCTTTGATGGAGTCTAGAACTGAAAGAAGACAGAGGATAGTAAGATAATGAGATTACAAAAAAGAGCATTACACTAGATCTCTACAGATTCTAAAGGTTATCTTGTGGACCTATTGCTGAGTGCCTTCTACATCAGTACTGAGTAGAGCTCTTAAGTAGTGCAATAGTCATAAAAGATATGAATTCTTGTCTGATAATCAGCCATCCAAAATAATCAATTATTAAACAATGAAGATAGACCATAAAGAACTATACACTGTTTGATGTTCAAGGGAAGCTTGAGCTATGGTCAACTTTGAGTGCCACAGTTAGATGGACAACCCGTATAACCTAGAGAAATGTTCTATTAACAAGTTAGAGTAGAGAAGAGGTTGTCCACCTCACCAATGGACACCATGATAATAAAGTAAAGACAATATCTCACAGTTGGAACATCTTTAAGTAAATTAAATAAATTAAATAACAAGCAAAAAAAATTATTATTTGACAATTAAATACAATTAGCACCATTTATGTTCATTAACCACTTAATTTATTTCACATTTCCCTCCTCTTAAACATAATTTGCTATTTGTCCCAATAGAGTTTCCTCATTGACTACATTAAGTTTAAACCAGGGCCTAATGGACCTTATATCCCCAATGTGGATCTTATATCTGTTCTTCCCTGGGGAGGCGAATGAGACACAAGTGAGCAAGTGTTTTCCTCCTCTTAAACACAGCCTGCTTAGGTATCCAGAGGATATGGAGGATATATATATATATATATATATATTCCTCTCTTGAAACTTCTCCATGATTCATATTCAGTATACAAGTTATATTTACAGTTGGTTTGTGATGATAACATCGTCTTCTTGACCTTACTGCCAATTTAATCAGAAATGATAAATTTAGTATTGCCACAATTATTTCAATCCTTTTATAAAGATAACATCAACCACTATTTTATTTACCTAAACCAGTTGACTGGATTCCCCAGATCAGGGCTAATGTGCCATTCATCATCTATGGTAGACTCCACTGGACACCCAGCTCCTCTCCTTGCACTTTCCTTCAAGTTGTTCCCTGGAGAGGCACAGGGCCACAGTCAGGAGGCGAGGCAATTGTCCCATAATCATCAGAATTGAAAGTTTCATGTCAAGGCTTCCATAGTTCTCAGCTGAATCAGTTAACTGGGTTTAACCAATAAGGCAAATTAGTCTAGTTGTTAGGCCATGCTTCTTTAGAATTAGCGACTCTATAAATTTCCCTATACCTCTTAGCATGTTCTATACTAGTAACCATCCAAACCATACCATCCACATCATGGCATGTGCACCAAACATTTGGTGTTTTTTGTTTCTCTTTCCCAACAAAATCTGTTTCGGAACCTGCTGTAATGGAACATCTTTTTGTTCTCACACTCAAGTCCCAGGGATGATTAGCTAAGGTGCAGACTGCTAAGTGGTGAGGTGGCAGCCATCTATGTGCATCTGTTTCACATACTACATATACATTATGGTGGAAAAAACATTTCCTGATTGTTTGATGCTCCTGTTAAGTAGGTTGCTACTCTTTCAATTTACTATAAGCCAGCCAGCTATAAAATCTGTTTAAGACACTGTTAATGACATTGGGACACAACTCACAACATAATGAGGGTGAAAAGGCAATGCCCAAACTCTACCCAATGATTTGATCTGGATTAAACAACATCCTAACTCACTGATAATATCTACAGTATCATATAGGCACAGGAGAGGAGTGTGGACTATTTGCTAATTCTGTAATCTCTCTCATTACTCAAATATTATATGTTAAAAGCATCAAGTACTTATATCCCACACAACGTGTAACCAATCACCATATTTGAGGAACCAGGTACCAGCCTTTGTGTCCGGATCTGGAAGGGAATCACACATATGTTTATATATAATAGTCAACTAGTTTGTAAGGCCTTCCACATAAGTAAGATCAAAATACAATAATTTGGGTTGTTGAGGGAAGTAAAGACCTGTCTTAGGATCCTGACCAAGGAGTATTTTAGAGGGTGTCAAACAGGTGTTCTTCTGAAGTGTGGTCCTTACAAACAAATTCTATCTTTCTACCACTTTAGGGATAATAGGGAGTGTCAAAAGGCTTGCTCTACACCCAGTATTAACTAGAGCCACTTCTCCAGTCAAATAAGTTCTCCTATTGTCTTCAACTGATTCTAGACCCCACATCTACTTACTACCTCAGCCAGTATCTTCTTTTACTTGGGCTTTTACTACACACCAGGAATTTCCTGAAAATAGATCAACATAGACAAGGACATATTCATACTGCCCCACCATTGGAAACTTAATGTAGTCCATCTGCAGTCTCTGAAAAAGGTAAGATGGCCTAGGCATATGCGTCCTGAAATGCTCAAGGTTCTTCCACCATTATTATAGGCACACATCATGTAGCCTTGGACAAACTCGACGGCAGCATTGCTGAACCCTGGGGTTCCCACCATTTTCTTTACAAAATTATTATCAGCACTTTTTAATTTTTGGTCCTGAGGACCCAATTACGTCTAAACTTAAAAGCCCAATGATTCACAGGTTCCTCCTCCCCTCTTTCTGTATACACTAGCCTGCTGTTTACTTTCACAGTAGTTCACTGTTCTAGTGATCTGGGTCACTTATGATTACGGGATGCTTAAGCTATCAGCTCCCGCACCTCACATATATCCTTTTACTTATGGAGTTGTTATCCTGCCTATCATTGACTCTAAAAATACACACACGTACAAACCTGCTCCCCAACATGTTTCTCTGGCTGCCCAGCATCTTCAGGGGGGGTTACCTGCAACACCCCGAACTTGACCCCAAACCTCAATGAAGTCAATGGGGACCTTAACTTTGGTGCACTAAAATGGCTGTAAAATAGTCATAGTAAGGGCTAGAGGGCTGCAAAATGAAGCAAAATGGTGGTAAGAGGAGGACAATTGCCCTGCAAACAAATGTGGATAGGGAAATGACTTAAAATAACATTGAATATAAAAAAATTAAAAATAATAATCTTGAACTAGGAGGCGTAGGTCAAAGTGGAGTAGGAGGCTGAGGAGGCGTTGGACGTGGCGGTGTAGGTGGAAGTGGCAGTGGAGGAGGAGGAGGTAGCCAACACTGTTTTTTTTTTATAAATTTGGGAAGACCCCAAAACATTAGGAAATAGAAAAGAGAATGCAAAGAGAAAGTGCGCTGGAGTATAACAATGGCTGGATGTGGCCGGTATACATGTCTATTCAGCACAAGGTACGGACAAGTCCTGTGGGATCCATGCCTGGTATATTTTAATGAAAGTGAGCTTGTCCATGTTGGCTGTGGACAGGCGGCTGCGCTTGTGATCACCCCCCCTGCCGTGCTAAACATACGTTTGGCCAGCACTTTGAAGGCGTATTAGGGGCAAGCTTAGACCATGTGCTCAATTTGGAGACCCAGACATTGAATGGGGCAGACCAATCAGTCGGTACATGTAGGCATGTGCACATGTACTGTTCCGCCAAGTTGCTTAAATGCTGCCTCCTGCTAAGACGTTCCATATCAGCTGGTGGTGCTGGTTGTTGTGGCGTGCTTACAAAGCTATTCCACATTTTGGCCATGCTAACCTTTTGAGGTGCTGGCGGTGTACAACTGTGTTGGCGACTTCTTCCTCCTCCTCCCCTACCTTCGTCTTGTGTTTCCACTGAGCCCCCACTGTCAGGTGTGAATGCCATCAGCAGCGCGTCTACCAGCATGCGCTTGTACTCCCACATTTTCCGATCGTGCTCCAGTGACGGAATTAAGGACAGCATGTTGTCCTTGTAGCGGCGATCCGTCTTGTCATCAGCACATTTTCTGTAGAACTGCCATGCCAGGGAACTCCTTGCAGCTGGATTTGGTGTGCTCAGTCCCTTTGTGAGGTGGGCAGTAGCAGGCATACTGGCTAGGAGACGGCCACTCTGCTTTTGCACCCTGCTCCCTGTTTTGCTGTGCGGCTGGCGCTGTGTGACCACCACCTCTTCCTCCAAACTGCAAACATCACTTGCATGTCCTTGATTCCATGTGCGGTCTAGGACCTCATCATCCTCCACATCATCTTCCACCCACTCTTCACCCCTGCTCTCCTTACCGGTCTGCACACGATTTGCAAGAGGGTGAGGCGAAAGACAGATGCCCATGGGCTGCAGGTGCCATCTCTGTGGTTTTAGCAGGGGAAAGGGTGGAAGACAATGTGAAGGAACTGGAGACACTGTCAGCTATCCAATCTACTATCGCCTCTACTTTTACTGGCCTCACCATTCATACACCGGTATTCAGGCCTACAAAATGACGCTGAACGTCCTGTCGCCTACGTGCACCTGAGGAAGGTGTTTCATTTGGGAGTGTAGCTGACACAGATCGAACACATCTTCTCCCTGCAACAGGAGCTCCACCAGTACCAGCAGCACCATGACCAGGGCCACGTCCCTTATTTGATGCTCTCCCACCAAACTAACAGACGGATTAACTATACAAATTTCCCTGTCATATATGCAGTGCAGGTGTACCTTACACCAAAAATGGGAATATGTCACCCACCGAACTAACAGACAAATTAACTATATTAATTTCCTTGTCACGTATTCATTGCAGGTGTACCTCATACCAAAAATGGTTATATGTCACTCACTGAACTAACAGATGGATTAATTATATTAATTTCCCTGTCACATATGCAGTGCACGTGTATCTCACACCAAAAATCGCTGGCTCGTACGCACACGGCGCGTGCGCACTTCACTTGAAGAAGCCGATCCAAGAAGTCCGCGCGTGCGCACAGGCATGCACCCGTGCGGACTTCTTGGATCGGCTTCTTCAAGTGAAGTGCGCACGCGCCGTGTGCGTACGAGCCAGCGCTTACAGCAGGAGGAGGGGGAGGGAGAGGCGGCACGGAGCATTAGGAGGCGGCGCTGGCCACATACAGCGATGTCTGCGGCCGGGCACCCTGCATCGCTGGACCTCCCCTTGGGCTCCTTATATGTGTGATTGACAGGTTAGTTAAACCTGTTTTTTGACAAAATTACGCTACCATTTGTTTAGATGAGCCCATATTAGGCATGCTAATGAGACCCTGAACGTCAGCATATGTTTAGCTGACAGGGCTCAAACCTGGTGACAGATTCCCTTTAATAAAATGCCCAAACACCCAACTCAAACCCAGGTCCGGGTACCCGAATTCGCAAAGTTTGGCTTTGCTCAACACTACTCATAAAACCTTTCGTTTGCAAAAATGAAAAATAATGTGCACACAATACCAAATGTAACAATGAGCTCATCTTTTACCACGTGGATTTTCTTTAACCCAATTTTAAAGGATATCATTATGAACATGCTGCATATATCAAAAACTTTAACTTTTAACTTTAAGTACTTACATTCTCCTTCACAGAAGAAACATAGACAGCACACATTCCGTACATTCCTCATTTACAACACACATCTATAACCTTTAGAACATCAACATGAGAGCCCCTGGGACAGAAGAGAAGCATGCTCCTTTCTATCATCACAAGTCTAAACTTCACTTTATCGCTGTCTATCACTGGATGCACTGATAAATCACACTGACACGTCTACTTTTGAACACTGGGTATTTTTATAAGGACTATAGCTACTGGAGTAGATGTCAGACACGGATCCTTCTAAATACTACATTGCAGCTTGCAGTAGCTGCCGTATGTTCTTGGGGGAGATAGCATTAAATACAGGGGCAAGCTGCCTTTCTCTTTTATCAGGGACAGTTCTATCATGTCTGCCAAAACAATATCTAGGACAGGGACTACTGCACCTCCGTATTAGACTATATTACTTTATAAGTGTCAAATATGAAGATCCCTCACTGGATGAACTATCTACTGGGGGTTTACTTGACAAACTGATCAAATGCATTTAATTGCCTCAAGGGCTGGATACATAATGCACTTTACACATTCTGAAGTATTCATTAATGTTATCTTGCATTGTCATGGGCCTCTCTAGAGGAGTTTGCTTCTGTCCCTGCACAGAAGCAGAAGGTGCTGGGGGTGCACTTACATACATAGGAAGATTAGGCAATCCACTAAGCGACATTGAAACACAATCTTTTGATACATCTATGACTTGAGACACCGGGGACTCTGATAAACTACTGTACAAGATGGCAATGCTAGTAGCCCTATTTTTGGACTTTTGAAAACCATGGGTGCTGTTGGCATCAATCTTATTGCGGCTGTAGCATGTTCTCCCTCTTTTTCTACCTCATGTTCTCAGTTTTATTTTTTACAGATTTCAATTCACTGCTTCTGCATTTCTTTCTATCTCTCTATGGTATCCAATGCAATCATCTCCCTCCCTGAGGGGCGCCCCTCTTTCAGAGCCTTTGACTGACTGCTTCCCCTTCAAGAAGAGTGGATCCAGGCCTTCTTCCACAACATGCGAACACAATGATTCGCACCTCAATGGTTGCTTGCACAAAGCGTCCACTGACCAGCCCCAGTCGCTCGCACCAAGTGTCCACAGACTGGGCTCCCAGTCACTCACGCAAATGGTCCACAAACTGGGCTCCAACCTGCTCGCACAAAGCATCCACAAGTCAACTACCTTGGGTTGATTTCAGCGGTCTATCATTTAAGAATTAAAAATAAGTGGTTGCCGAGAACCAACATCACAATCATTACAGGCTGGGTCTGGAGAAGAGTCACGACCACCTGAGAAGAGTCACGGTTACTCATAATCTCCTGCTCTCCTGCCCACCAGCTGATGATTGACAGTCTTCTACTTACTTTTCTCCCTAGAAGAGAACTGACAATCATCAGCAGGTGGATGGGAGAGCAGGAGATTATAATAACCAGGACTCTTCTCATGTAGATTTGACTCTTTTCAAGGCCTGGGCTGCAACAATTATGATGCTGTTTCTCAGCAACCACTTACTTTTAGCTCATAAGTAACACACCGCTGACATCAGCTTTTCTGTCACTATTTTATGCTGCCCTCAGTGAGGTCAGCATAAAGTTAATGATAGGTTCCCTTTAACTTACAGTTCTTTGTAATATAATGAACACCACGTTACACATTATCTCATTTTTTTTACAGCCCCTACCTTCAGGCCACACAGCAACACAACATTCCACTTGTTCATTCTCACATTCATCAGTCTAATTTACCGCACAAAAATCACACTAAACCTAGGTTTCAGACTACCCGTTTATAGACTGCTCCACAGCCAAGGGTGTTCTTTGAATCCCCAGACTCAACAAAAGTACAATACCTGAACAATGGTCATGACAAGTGGGAAGGCACAGTAAGAACAAAATATCTTACCTGTGTATTTAAAGTTGCAGTTCCCAGTTGCCATAATGACCAAAGCTCTTCCACGATCATCCCCTTGGACTTCTGATGGAATCCTCATATGGGGCACCAAAAACTGTCGCTGCAATTTTGGACAAGTCCCAAACTAGGAGGCTACACCTTTCTTGTCTGCGGGATTCAAATTGATTAATAAGTTCTCCCCGAGTCTCCATGTGCCAGGGGATGCAGTCACCCTAAGAATCAAAGGCCCAGACACTTTTCTGGTTAAAGAATTCTCTGCAGGGCATACCTATACATATATATATATATATATATATATATACAGTCGTGGCCAAAAGTTTTGAGAATGACACAAATATTCGTTTTCACAAAGTTTGCTGCAAAACTGCTTTTAGATCTTTGTTTCAGTTGTTTCTGTGATGTAGTGAAATATAATTACACGCACTTTATACGTTTCAAAGGCTTTTATCGACAATTACATGACATTTATGCAAAGAGTCAGTATTTGCAGTGTTGGCCCTTCTTTTTCAGGACCTCTGCAATTCGACTGGGCATGCTCTCAATACACTTCTGGACCAATTCCTGACTGATAGCGACCCATTCTTTCATAATCACTTCTTGGAGTTTGTCAGAATTAGTGGGTTTTTGTTTGTCCACCTGCCTCTTGAGGATTGAACACAAGTTCTCAATGGGATTAAGATCTGGGGAGTTTCCAGGCCATGGACCCAAAATGTCAACGTTTTGGTCCCTGAGCCACTTAGTTATCACTTTTGCCTTATGACATGGTGCTCCATCGTGCTGGAAAATGCATTGTTCTTCACCAAACTGTTGTTGGATTGTTAGAAGAAGTTGCTGTTGGAGGGTGCTTTGGTACCATTCTTTATTCATGGCTGTGTTTTGGGGCAAAATTGTGAGTGAGCCCACTCCCTTGGATGACAAGCAACCCCACACATGAATGGTCTCAGGATGCTTTACTGTTGGCATGACACAGGACTGATGGTAGCGCTCACCTTTTCTTCTCCGGACAAGCCTTTTTCCAGATACCACAAACAATCGGAAAGAGGCTTCATCGGAGAATATGACTTTGCCCCAGTCCTCGGCAGTCCATTCACCATACTTTCTGCAGAAGATCAATCTGTCCCTGATGTTTTTTTTTTTGGAGAGAAGTGGCTTCTTTGCTGCCCTTCTTGAGACCAGGCCATCTTCCAAAAGTCTTCGCCTCACTGTGCGCTCACACCTGCCTGCTGCCATTCCTGAGCAAGCTCTGCACGGGTGGCACTCCGATCTCGCAGCTGAATCCTCTTTAGGAGATTATCCTGGCGCTTGCTGGACTTTCTTGGACGCCCAGAAGCCTTCTTAACAAGAATTGAACCTCTTTCCTTGAAGTTCTTGATGATCCTCTAAATTGTTGATTGAGGTGCAATCTTAGTAGCCACAATATCCTTGCCTGTGAAGCCATTTTTATGCAACGCAATGATGGCTGCACGCGTTTCTTTGCAGGTCACCATGGTTAACAATGGAAGAACAATGATTCCAGGCATCACCCTCCTTTTAACATGTCAAGTCTGCCATTTTAACCCAAGCAGTCTGACATAATGATCTCCAGTCTTGTGCTCGTCAACATTCTCACCTGAGTTAACAAGACGATTACTGAAATGATCTCAGCAGGTCATTTAATGACAGCAATGAAATGCAGTGGAAAGGTTTTTTTGGGATTAAGTTAATTTTCATGGCAAAGAAGGACTATGTAATTCATCTGATCACTCTTCATTACATTCTGAAATATATGCAAATTGCTATTATAAAAACTTAAGCAGCAACTTTTCCAAATTCCAAAGTAATTCTCAAAACTTTTGGCCACGACTGTGTATATATATATATATACCATGTAAGCAATATCATAGTAGGCTTGAGATAGAAGCCATTCTATATCATTATTGTTATTGATTGAAGTCTCTTAAAATGATCTTACAGTATATTGCCTTCATTGGATGTCGTGACTACAACCAATTTCCCACCCTATGTAGATATAGTACTTGAGCCAAGTTCACGTAAAGTTGTGAGCCTAACATGTTTTACATTTTTAGTTATAATAATATAAATATGATCAGATAGTAGGACATGAGTCAAATGCAACATTATTTGGTGTTACTTTTCTGGTTGATTCTCAGAGTAGATAGAAGAGATAAATGAAAACATGTTATATAAGCAACAGAAAAACTAATTTCTTAAACAAAGTTTTAAAAAGTCAAACAAATCTTGTTGCTCTTTGTACTGTACATAAGAGAATGTTTATATTACATAGCCTTAAAAATGTATTCCATTTTGGAATGTGGACACAAAGAATTAAAACGAAGTCCAAATTCCTTTAAAAAATCTTTATATGTCAAACTTCCGTCATTATTACAAGTGAGTAATAAGATTAAAATATTTAATCTCACATAGAAAAAAAATCTAACATATTACATTATTAGAAAATGAAAAAAATTAAATAAAAATATATTTTATTAATAATACATTTATTAATTTAAATAGTTAAACTTTTTGGTAGAAGTAAAACGTGTCCAGCTTTACTTTTTCATTTTTTTCTTTCATTTTTTATATTCGTATGTGCTCTTTGTATGAGATCGCCTGAGTATGTGCTTTTTGAATTCTTGTTAACCACTTCAGCCCCCCCTAGCTTAAACACCCTTAATGACCAGGCCACTTTTTACAATTCTGCACTACACTACTTTACCCGTTTATTGCTCCGTCATGCAACTTACCACCCAAATGAATTTTACCTCCTTTTCTTCTCACTAATAGAGCTTTCATTTGGTGGTATTTCATTGCTGCTGACATTTTTACTTTTTTTGCTATTAATCAAAAATTACCGAAATTTTTGCAAAAAAATGACATTTTTCACTTTCTGTTGTAAAATTTTTTTAAAAAAAATACATTTCTATATAAATTTTTCTCTAAATTTATTGTTCTACATGTCTTTGATAAAAAAAGTCCAATAAGTGTATATTTATTGGTTTGGGTAAAAGTTATAGCGTTTACAAACTATGGTGCAAAAAGTGAATTTCATCATTTTGAAGCAGCTCTGACTTTCTGAGTGCCTGTCATGTTTCTTCAGGTGCTAGAATGCCAGGAAAGTATAAATACCCCCCAAATCACACCATTTTAGAAAGAAGACACCCCAAAGTATTCGCGGAGGGGCTTGGTGAGTTCATGTATCATTTCATTTTTTTTCACAAGTTAGCGGAAAATGACACTTTCTGAGAAAAAAAAAAAGTTTCAATTTCTGATAACTTCTGGCAAAAAAAAAAGAAATCTCAGACGGACTCACTATGCCCTCAGTGAATACCTTGGGGTGTCTACTTTACGAAATGGGGTCATTTGTGGGGTGTGTTTACTGTTCTGGCATTTTGGGCGGGGCTAAATTGTGAGCCGCCATGTAAATCCTAAAGGTACTCATTGGTTTTAGGGCCTTTGGCATTTGGCTGCAAAGTGTCACTCATGTGGTATCGCCGTACTCAGGAGAAGTAGGGCAATGTGTTTGGGGTGTATTTTTACATATACCCATGCTGCGTGTGAGAAATATCGCTGTAAACGACAACTTTTTACATTTTTTTATTCAAAGTTGTCAGTTTACAGAGATATTTCTCTCACCCAGCATGGGTATATGTAAAAATACACCCCAAAACACATTGCCCTACTTCTCCTGAGTACGGCGATACCACATGTGTGACACTTTTTGCAGCCAAGATGCGCAAAGGGGCCCAAATTCCAATGAGTACCTTTTAGGAGGGCATTTTTACGCATTTTTCTTCTCACACTTTAGGGCCCCTAAAATGCCAGGGCAGTATAAATACCCCACATGTGACCCCATTTTGGAAAGAAGACACCCAAAGGTATTCCATGAGGGGCATGGCGAGTTCATAGAATATTTTTTTGGCACAAGTTAGTGGAAATTGATTTTTATTGTTTTTCTCACAAAGTCTCCCTTTCCGCTAACTTTTGACAAAAGTTTAATTTTTACATGAACTTCATTATGCCCTCAGCGAATACCTTGGGTGTCTTCTTTCAAATGGGGTCACATGTGGGTATTTATACTGCCCTGGCATTTAGGGCCCTAAAGCGTGAGAAGAAAAATGCGTAAAAATACTCTCCTAAAAGGTACTCGTTGGAATTTGGGCCTTTGCGCATCTTGGCTGCAAAAGTGTCACACATGTGGCATCGCCAGTACTCAGAGAAGTAGGGCGATGTGTTTAGGGTGTATTTTACATATACCCATGCTGAGTGAGAGAAATATCTCTGTATATTGACAACTTTGAATAAAAAATGTAAAAGTTGTCGTTTACAGCGATATTTCTACACTCCAGCATGGGTATATGTAAAAATACACCCTAAAACACATTGCCCTACTTCTCCTGAGTACGGCGATACCACATGAGTGACACTTTTTGCAGCCAAGATGCGCAAAGGGGCCCTAAAACCAATGAGTACCTTTAGGATTTCACAGGCCATTTTTACGCATTTGGATTCTCACGCTTTAGGACCCCTAAATTGCCAGGGCAGTATAAATACCCCACATGTGACCCCATTGTGGAAAGAAGACACCCCAAGGTGTTCTGTGAGGGGTATGGCGAGTTCACAGAAAAAAAAAAATTTGGCACAAGTTAGCGGAAATTTTTTTTTTTTTTTTTTTTTGCGCTGAAAAAAAAAAATGAACGGCACAGATTTTTTCATTTGCATCGATCAATGTGGATGAAAAAATCTCTGCCAAAATCAGTGACTGCGGTTCGGTGGGCTGGGCGCTAGCTACCTAACAAGTAGCTAACTAACTGGCGGTGATAGGGAACCCTTATGCCCCATTCACACGTCCGCAATTCTGTTAGTGTAGTGTTTGGTGCAACTTTACTGTGTTACCTGGTCCTCTGGTGGTCGATCCCAGAAAATGGGACCACCAGAGGACCAGGTAGCAGCTATTTCAGACGCTGTTCATAAAACAGCGTCTGATATAGCTGTTTGATGCGATTTATATCGCATCTACAGCCTGCCAGCGATTGATCATCGCTGGCAGGCTGTAGTCCAACTCTTGAGACGCGCGACGCTGTGAACGCGCGCGCGCCCGCACGCGCGTTCACAGGAAGTCTCGCGTCTCGCGAGATGACGCCCCGGCACGTCCGATCAGAAGAGCAGGACCGCCCGCAGGACGCAATCCTGCGTACGGCGGTCCTGAAGCAGTTAAAAATGCAATAAAAAGATATTAATAACATTCCTTCTTAAAATTTTTAAAGGGGTTATTCAACCCTTATAACGACGTTTCCCCGATGCCCAGACCACTCCTAAATATTATACTTACCTTTTGCCCGGAACCTGCGTCGATCAATCATTGCGCGGCTGCCGCAGCATCTACCTGTCGTGCAGATCAAGATATCTGGCGACAAGGGGGGTAGCCAATAGCAAGCTGTGATGGGTACGAGCCTCCCAAGCATCGTGGGTGTGGCCGTGCAAGGATCTGTAGCGATGCATGTCGAGGAGTAGGAAAGTATAATGTATACGAGGGGCCTGGGCATTGGGGGATCAAGATAGATAGTAATAAGAGAAAGTAATAGAGAAAATATATTAGGTCACATAGAAATCAATTTCTACATATTACATTAGTATAAAATGAACAAAAAATAAACATTTTGTAGAGAAGGAAAATATTGTAGACTTGTAGAGGAGGAAAATAAGAAAAAAAGAATGTTTTTCCTTAGAACTCAGTTCAGACCTTCAATCAGACCCCCATGTTAGTCAGACCTCAGCTCAGAGCCCCAATGTTAATAAGACCCCCAATCAGACCTCAGATTAGGAAAAAAAAAAGAAAAACTCTCCTATTCCAGATGACCTTAGATCGACCATTCTTCCTGGTCTTCCTGCTGAACTGTGACTGAATGTCGCACAGCTTGAGGTTACAGAGTGCAACCACATTCTCATCCTGTGTGCTGGGAACAACACAGCATGCGGAGCCTCCAGGAGAAGACCAATGAGCGGTGAGTACAGAGCCTGCATAGGTAGCAATGTATTCGCCCACTCCGTCATGCTAATGTACTAATGAGCGCATCTATAATAAAAGCATTCATTAGTATTCACCCCGTAAGATGCAATGCCATTTACCCCCACAGTGAGGCAAAAAAAGTGTGTCTTATAGGATGAAAAATATGGTATATTCTTTTATTCTTGGTACATTTACAAGGAAAAATTAGGGCCAAAATAAAGTAAATATCATAAAGGAAAAAATCAGCATGTATAAAAAGAAAAGAAAACATCTAAAAATTAATAAAACTAGATATTTTAAAAATAATATTACTAGTAATAGTAGTGAACATTTTAATCAAAGCAAATAATAATGATCATCATTACATAAAGTCTACTTACAAACCATTTGGAAGTATACAATCAATCTCTGAAAGGGGTTGCATTTAGTTTTTAAAATAAAGTACTAATAATTCGGTGATCTTCTTATATATTTTATACCTCTTACCTATGAATTCCCTTTGCAAATTTGCAGACCTCCCTGCTGATTTACTTAAATAGGTTTTGTGACTGTTTTAGTACCATTATCTGCTCCCTGTAGATGTCATTTGTAACTGAACATTTCATTTTTATTTTATGTACATAATAGAGCAACACTTTTATACTGAATATGTTTTGCAATAGTTAGTAAGACACAGAGTCCAATTTTGTGCAATTTTTACTTTAGTCGAAACTATGGTAAACTGAGGAAAATTGCAAGGGGTAATTTACAAGTTCTCTATATTAACATGTTTTAGTTTTTTGTCAAAAATATAAGAGTAGCGTTTCCCATACACCCAGAGCTACAGTTCCATCCTTGTTGAGCTGCCTGGCATTGGGGGCAACAAGAGAAGTTAGTACAATTACCAAAGTTGTCCATATTTTATTATAATGTGCCATACTAGACAAATGAGTTATTGTGTTTTTTATGTTTTGATCTTTTGGAGACTCTTAGAGTGTTAGTCTTGCTGCAATTAAGTATATCAAAGTGGTTCTCCAGGTTATTTATATTGACAGACAATCCTTAGGATAGGCCATCAATATTTGATGGGTAGAGGTCTGACACATTTTACGCCTGCCAATCAGCTAAGGGAGCCTTACCCTTTCATTGAGTGCTGCACCCTATTAACTGTCCATATAGTTACAGCTAGAGATGAGCGAATCGAATCCCATGAAGTGGAATTCGATCCGAATTTCAGGATAAATTCAATTCACTCTCCTCCTCACTACTTAGCGGAGGAAGCGGCGGACGTCTCCTCCACATCTTGGCTGGGCAGTAGCTGCTGACTGTCCTCTAGTAGCTCATCCTCGCTGAAAAGTTAAGCTGAGCCCACTGCATAAGGTACTTCTCGCGGTGAGGGTACAGAAAAGGCCAGAGGCAGGTTGAGGGCACAGGGCCTGTTTCCGGGCCATGCCAACTAAGGGTTGTGTCGAAACCACCGACTGTTGGCTGGGGGTGTCTGATGTCTGATGTCACTTGGGATGACGTGGATGACCGAGTTAACCAATCAAGAACTGCTGGGTTGCTGGTCAAGACATGACCGCTAGATGACACCGGGAGCTCAGGCCTCTCGCTTCGACTACTGCTGCCACAACCCCTTACTCTGCTGTGACCTCTGCTCGCGACAGAATTATTCAGGCCTCTGCCACTCCTCTGTGCATGGCCTGGCACTTCTCTGCCTGGCATACTTGTAGCTGAACTAAACAAATGAAACAGAAATGAAAACACCCCTAAAAGCGTTGAATATATTTTTCTTTTTGTACTAAAAGAGGCCACTCAACGCTGTTGTACTAAAATATGACCCTATACGCTTTGACTAGAAAAAACTCAAAGCGTGAAGTGCGTAGGATATACGCTTTGACCAGAAAAAAATTAGAGAGTGAAGTGCGTATATATTTTTCTTGTAGTACTGAAATACGCCCCTATACGATTTCACCAGAAATAACTACAACAGTGCAGTGAGTATATATATATTTTTTGTTGCACTGAAATACGCCCCTATACACTTTCACCAGAAATAACTGCAACAGTGCAGTGCATATATATTTTTCTTTTTTACTGAAATACACCCCTATACACTTTCGACAGAAATAACTGCAGAAGTGAAATGCGTACTGTATATATTTTTCTTGTAGTACTGAATAAGATACTAAGATATAAGCCGCTAAAGGCTTTTCAACATAACACTTGCAGCCCCATAACAAAAAGCTGGAATGACAGAGCTGTCTAATGACTATTTGGATCCGCAAATCCCAAATAATCGTTCACTGCACTTGTAAATCACTTTCCTATCAATGTCCCTAGCGCCTTCTGATGTCTCTCCCTGCACTAAGATGCTGTGAAATGATTCCTCCCTATCCTTTACCTTCACTTATAAATCGTTTTTTCTGTCTTTTCTTTTCCACATTCGTTTTTCCACTTGCTGTCCCTTGCGCCTTCACACATCTGTCCCTGCACTGTGAACAATGGAAAATGTCTGACTGTAAGATGGCCGACGTATTTATAGGGCTGTGACATCACAGGGCTGGCTGGCTGCTCACTGGCTGCATGCAGGCATGTCAATCTGGGAGATCCCGCCTTCCCAGAGTTCCTTGCCCCATGTCCTCAGTCCTCACACATGTAGCCGCCATTTTAGGAAAATTGCTATTCGTTACCACGAAGCTCGAGGAAATTCGCATTCGTTGCGAATCAAATTTTTCCTGAAATTCTAAACAAATTCCACTTTGTCTGCTTTTATTCACTCATCTCAAATGGTGGTGTATGACATCACCATGTCGGAGGCAGGGCATATACTCAACCTGCCACTCCATCCAGAAGGAAGATCAGTGGGGGTCCCAGCGTTCAGACCCCAATGAATTAATTAGGTATCCCCTATTCTGGAAACAGACCCTTTAACAGGTGAGCATTTATATTTTATAACACATATCATGGGCCAGATTTTTTATTAAAAACCTTTAAGGCTAGGGAATGTGAAAGGTGTCAATAGATATGACAGGTGATAGTTGTCTGATTGGTGGGCGTCTAACTTCTGGGACCCCCCATGATCAAGGGAACATGGATCCAAGAACTTTTCTGCACATGGATTGGTAGTAATGCGTAATGTAAATGAAAGTCTCAGGACTCCTGTTTTTATGATGAGTTGGGGTTCCAGCAGTCAGACCCCCAGCAATCCAGTATGTTCCTCTGCAGCCCCCCTGACATGAACGGTGCGGCCAGTGACGTATGTATGCGGCCGCTCCATTCATTTCTATAAGAGTTCAAGAGACAAGTCGTTATGGTAGGACACCCCCTTTAAATATAAATTATATGCAATATGTGGTGGTTATGATTTAGTAAGTTCCATGTCAGACATTTCTGCTGAACCCCTTTAAGTGTGCTGTACTTAAAGGGGTTGTCCGGGCTCAGAGTTGAACCCGGACATACCCATCAGTTCACCCAGGCAGCCCCCCTGATGTTAGCATCAGAGCATCTTACGCTCCGATGCGCTCACCTGCCTTGCACTGGATCACGCAGGGCAAGGGCTCTTTTGTTTACAATAACACACTGCCAGACGGAAGCTTCCGCTCGGCAGTGTGTTTGGTGACATCACCGGCTCTGTTGGGCATGCTTTACCACTGCCCTAGCCGTTTTACAGACTAGGGCAGCGCTAAAGCCTGCCCATCAGTGCCGGTAACGTCACCGGGCTTCCTGGCAGCCCCATGGAAAGCCCGGTTTGTCATCGGAACTCCGGAAAATGCCTTTGTCCTGCTCGATTTAGCGCAGGGCAAAGGAAAGAGCATCGGAGCATGAACTGCTCCAATGCTCAAGTCAGGGGGGCTGCCTGGGTGAAAATGGAGGTATGTCGGGGTCCAGCTCTAAACTCGGACAACCCCTTTAATAGGGTTAGGCATACATGTCTTGGTGTGTGCATCGTATCAGTAGCGTATGTGCAGCATGTGACATACAAGTGTTGTGTGTTCGTCATGTGTCCCATGTGTAATTGGTGTGTGCTGTATGTGTCTTGTGTTTGACTTCAATGCAGTATGTTCATATATGTGCAAATTCTGTGTCACATGCATGTCTGTGCATTTTTTTTGTAGCTGTGTTGTCATTGAAGACACTGGGCCCAGATACTTCTTGCATTCCGGCTCTTTGCTGAGTGTCCACCATCATACTTCATCTTTCATCTCATTTATTGACGATAAGGCTACAGATTCGATGTGGGCATCACATCTTCCTCAGGCCATTGATACAAGATGTGGTACACAAATATATATATTATATATATATATATATATATATCGGAGATAGGAAGTAACCTCTGACCCTTGGTTACTGATCACAAACAACACACAGTAAAATAATAAAAAAGTAAAACCTTTGCATCAATGAATAAAATGAGGTATACAAAAATACATGATAAAGAGAACCATATATCGTAAAAATAAGACCTAATAATCGGATAGATACATAGCAGATAAATGACAAAAACATATTCATATAAGGGTAATAGTAATCATTAAACCAGTGCGACAAGCTGTAAAAAAAGATGGCACTTAAAATACACTAAAAAGATGTTTCCATCATGTCATTCAGTCCATCCGGTTGCAAACAGCATAATTTGTATATCCAGAATGACTCAAGCTGTCTCAGTCTCTGGACTCTATTTGGAATATTGGCAGGAATCTGTTCGATGGGTGTCATGCTGAGGTTCTGAACACTACGCTCATGTTCCACTGTACAATGTTTAGAAACACTCGGGGTAACTTATAACACTGGTGTAAAGTAGAACTGCCTCAGATGCCCAAAGCAACCAATCAGATTCCACCTTTAATTTTCCAAAGGATCTGTCAAAAATGAAAGTTGGAATCTGGTTGCTATGAGCAGCTAAGCCAGTTCTACTTTACACCAGTTTGATAAATGACCCCAACTGTGGTTTAGAAAAACATTTTGGACCCTCGACCTATGTCTGTTAATCCTGTGGTGGAGGGACTGGATTGTGCACCCTACATACTGTAGGCCACGTTTTCAGAACCACAGTTGAGGAAAATAGTTACGGTACCCACACATAAATCACCCCTTAATAGGGTGGTCTATGGGACAGTCTGACATACAGATTTGTCTTGATTCCCTTTCCTCTTGGCTTGAGATATCCTTGAGTGAGGTGTGAAATGATTAACTTTTTGCATCCTGTGCCTCATATCTTGGTATTCCTGGAGCCAAGAGGAAGTTAATGAAGAACACATAAGTATTACTGTCCTCAATGAGTGCTAAAATGAAAGAAATGGTGGTTCTATATAGTGGAAAATGTTATTGTTGTAGCAGAGGCCCTGGTATCCACAGGTTCAAATGCCCATTCTACTGTTTTCTTCCCGGCCTGCTTGTCAGAACAGCTTGTCTTTCTGCACTTGTATGGTGGGCACACTACTTCCGGCCAATGTGTGCAACATAATTGTCGCTAGCCAAAGACTAGCCAACTTGGGGTACTTTCCCTTGTGGGATGGTACCTGGGCAATACATTGTCTAGCTTACTAGTTTCCTGCAAGGGTGCTAAAATTTGTCTGCCTGTGTACTGACTGCCAGTTTTCCAGATTTTAACGTTGCTGCCTATCATAACCTCTGCCTGACCTCTGTAATGACCCTTTTCTGCCTGCCCCAACCTCAAATTGTGTCTCGTAATAAGCTTATTTTGCCGGCCCTTACCTTGGTTTTGCCTGATCCCTTGGTATTCTGCATCGGTGTCTCTTGAACCCCCTGGGTCAGCAGTCAATAAAACATAAGCTACTGCAGGAAGTAGTGGCCCGGTGGTTCCCCTGTAGAAAAGTCCAGATCTCTGTACAGGGGTTAAAGGATGAACACCAGGGGACTGCCAGGATAATGCCCTTAGAAGTAGCTCAAAGTCAAATCGGTTCAGTTGAGACAGTGGTTCCACAGCCATTGATATGAGGTAATCATGGCTCCTCGCGATTAGTTTTATAAACAATTGTCTTTTAAAGAATGGGTATTTGGACCCATGAAAATATAAGTACTTTACTCAACAGTGGCAGATTGCTAATTCCATTTTAGTTATGATATTATAATATCTTTCATTTTGAAATGAAAAATAATAACATGACCATGAGTCAATGCCCAAAACAAACTTGTTTATGCAAACTGTTTATGGAGCCTATGACATCCTTGTTCCTCATGCTGTAGATGAATGGGTTCAACATCGGGGTCACTGCAGTGTAGAGAAGAGAAACAATCTTATCCATGGTACGATAGTTTGTGGAGTGTGGTCTTACATACATGAACATAATGGTCCCATAGTAGAGAGTTACGACAAGGAGGTGGGAGGCGCATGTGGAGAACAAACTATGCCTTCCCTTTATAGAGTGGATTTTCAAGATAGTCATTACAATATAGACATATGAAATCAGAGTCAGAAAGAAGGCAGACATAACAATGATGGTGGCTGAAATATATATTATAATCTCGTTGAGTTGGGTGTCTACGCAAGACATTAGGAGGAATGGAGGTATCTCACAGAAGAAATGATTGACATGCTTGGACCCACAGAATGGAAGGTTCAAGGTGGGGAGCACAAGAATGAAAGAGTTCATGAAGCCAACACTCCATGACATGGCAACTAAATAAATACAAAACCTAATATTCATGATGGATTTATAGTGCAATGGCCTACAGATGGCCACAAATCTGTCGTAAGCCATGACAGCAAGTAAAATGCTCTCTGCTGCTCCTAGGACCATATGGACATACATCTGGACAGCACATTCAAGAAAGGAGATACTTTTGTCCGCAGATAGGGTGTTCATGAGTATTTTTGGAACTGCAGTGCATGAGAAGCTAATGTCAATAACAGATAGATTAGTAAGGAAGAAGTACATGGGAGTGTGTAATTTTGGGGTCTTCATCACCACAAAAATTAATAGAATGTTCGCAGATAATGTAATAGTATACATCACAAAAAAGCCCAAAAAGTAGACCATTCGTAGAGGTGGGATATCAGACAAACCAAGTAGGATGAAGCGGATTAAAGCAGTTTGGTTTATATGTTCCATCTTTGACTAGTGCCTTGTGGGAGAAAATACATACACTGTTTTATCATGTACTTTATGTCTATTATATTGCAACTTGAGATTCTTGAGATTTCGACCCAACAGAAGGTGCTATCTTGATTTCTGTGAAAGATTTTTATACTATAACTGGTTCAGTGGTTAGTATTTTTGCCTTATAGCACTGGGGTAGTGGGTATGAATCCAACAAAGGGCAACATATGCATGGAGTTGGTATGTTCTCCACATTTTCTTTCAGCTACCTCCCACACTCTAAGAACATTCCCATTGGCTTTAGATGAAATTGGTCCTTATGTGAAATAAGGAAATTAGATTGTAGTAGATGCAGAGTATGATGAGATAAATAATTAATGGACATGGGCTATAAACTGCAAGAAGAAAAGCTTTGTCTTCGATTAACATGGATATCTGGAACCCTATTAGATTTATTGTGAACATATTTTTGACAATCTGTCATCATTCATGTACACATTTAGTCAGGTTTAGATTGATGCCCATAGGGCTACCTAAGCTCTCCCCACTGCCGCTGGCTGGGTCCATACCATTGGGGGCACTATAGTGGTTATTATTAGAGGAAGTCAGGGCAGCATGCTACAGGCAAAGCTGGCTTGGTGCTTTGGCTGTACTTCACCACGTAAGCCCTGTGCTCTATATTTTAATTAGAGACAACTATTTAAGGAGGAGGACAAAACTTGGCAGCTATTGATGTCCACCAAAGATCGACAAGCTTCTGGGGAGGAATTGTGTGCTGAATTGAGGTATTTAGACCCATGTACAACATTGGGGCAACTTTTAGTTTTTTGTTTTTTATTGTAGGACCATTTAAGTTTCCAGTCTGCCCATGCATTCAGTTGTGTTACAGGCTTCAAAATTCCTACTGCACAGGTAACAAGCCATTTTCAAGACTAACGCATTACTTACTTACTCACAATAAAACCCTTGATTTTCCTGGAGCTTGTGTATCAGGATTGGATGGTTCATCATAAGATATAAAAATGTTTAAAACTATTTACTGTCCATTTCTTCCTAGATGGACATAAACATGGGGCCCCGTTTATTGCAGGTTAACCACCGGTCCTAAAATTACTGAAATATATATATATATATTTTTTTTTATTATAATTATTATTTATTAATTCCATTCCATGGCACTGTACATAAAAGGGGTGCACATACACAATAAAAATCGGAAACAAAATGTTTTAGAACCCTGCCTGTGAGGGCTTTTAATCTACAAGGGATGGGAGAAGAATAAAGTAGGTGAAGGTAAAGCTCGTCATGGCGGTATAGTGGCAGCAGGGGTACTGTAACTTGTAGGCTTGTCTGGAGAAGTGGGTTTTCAGGTTTCTTTTGAATTTCCACAGTAAGTGAGCATCTGATACAGTATGTTGTGTAGAGAGTTCTAGAGTATGTGGGCTGCAAAGGGGAAATCTTGAACGCAATTGTGGAAAGATGAGATGAGAGTAGAAACGGAGGTCTTGTGAGGATCGGAGATTGCATATGGGAAGGTATTGGGAGATTAGGTCACAAGTGTATGGATGGGACGGGTTGTGGATGGCCTTGTACTGCATGTCATAGTTGGTGCTTTCTGCTGGATTCTCTGGGCAATGGGGAGTCAATGAAGAGATTGGCAGACAGAAGACTGAATAGAGGTGAATTAGTCAGGTGGAAGAGTTGAGGATAGATTGGAGGGGTGCTAGATGGGAGTCCATAAAGGAGGATGTTACACTAGTCTAGACAGGAGATGATGAGGGCATGTAGAAGCCCTTTTGATCACTCTAGATTGAGGAATGTGCGGATCTGAGAAATAACGTTGCTTTGGAGGCGGCAGGAGGTGGAAAGGGCTTGGATGTGCGGTTTGAAGGACAAAGCAGAATTGAAGGTTAGCCCGAGGCAGCAGACTTGGTTGACCGGGTAGTGTGCGGCTATTGACTGTGATACATAGGTATGATGTGGTGGGCTCAGTGAGCTGGTGGAAAAATGATAAATTCTGTTTTATCCATGTTAAGTTTTAGAAAGCGTCAGGAAATAGACGTGTGCTATAGAAGATTCCAGGATTCTGGATAGTAGGGTGGTCATACAGTATCTGGACTAGGTAAGTTTGCATATTGTCAGCATACTGTAGTAATACTGAAAGCCATGGTGTAACTTTATGAGCTGTTCCAGGCCGAAGGTATAGTTGGAGAAGAGCAGCGGTCCTAGGACAGAGCCTTCAGGAACCCCAACAGAGAGGGGATGAGAGAGTTATACCTTTACTACTCCCAAGGTAAATGCTTCATCTTTTCTAATGACAATAACTTTTTTACCTTAGTAGTAGTAGATCCTCTTTTTATAGAAAAAGTCCAAAGCAAGTTTTCTGGATTGACTTAAATAATGAGACTACAGTACATTCCCACAGCAAAATCCACAGGAGATCAGTCTCAAAACCATTAGCTGAAATATGTTGTTTTCAGTGGCAACTTTTATGGGAGTTTTCACTAGAGTACGTTTTCTTTCTGCCTCTTCATTGACCTCTATGGAATCCACATTCAGTAAGACGTCACTTAACTGTGTTTTGCAAATCAACTACTGAAAACGTCAGCTTTTAAAAGGAGCTAGGTAGGGGCTAGAAAGAACATTATTGTGCCTGTAAGTGTGCTGGAGATTCCTCCCTCAAAAGTTCTTTATGTGTTTTGTTTTGCGCTGCTTCATAGCCCCTCTCTACTCTGAATGATAGTTGTAGCATCCAACCGGGAGAGCACTACACAGTGAAGCACTATCTCCAAGGCACTTGTAGGAACAGATCTGTTTTTCCAATGCTCCCCAGCCTCTACCATTGTCAGTAGTTTTGCATGGTCAAAACTGCTGACAGACTCTATTTAAAAAGGGCTTATCAGGGATGGTCAACCTGCGGCTCTCCAGTTGTTGCAAAACTCCCAGCATACCCAGTCTGCCTACAGCTATCAGCCCTTTCAGCAGGGCATGGTGGGAGTTGTAGTTTTACAGCAGCTGGAGAGTCGCAGCTTGGCCAGTCCTGGTCTAGATGCTTACAGTATCTAATAGTAAATGGCATTAACTATTAAAATTAAAGGATTTGTCTGAGTGTTTTAGGCCTCTTGCACACGACCGTATGGCTTTTTCAGTATTTTGCGGTCCGTTTTTATCGGATCTGTTTTTCCATTTTTTGCTTCCGTTGTGTTTCCCGTTTCGGTTCCGTTTTGTTTTTCCGTACGGCATATACAGTATACAGTAATTCCATAATAAAAATTGGGCTGGTCTTAAAATTTTCAATAGATTGTTCAGCAAAAACGGAACGGATACGGAAGACATACCGATGCCTTTCCGTATGCTTTCCGTTTTTTTGCGGACCCATTGAATTGAATGGAGCCACTGAACGTGATTTGCGGACAAGAATAGGACATGTTCTATATTTAAACGGAACGGAAAAGCAGAAAAACGGAAACTGAAGGCATACGGAGACACCAGTATTTTTTGCGGTCCCATTGAAGTGAATGGTTCAGTATACTGTCAGTATACTGAACTGAAAAAACTGCCAGTATACGGTCCGCAAAATACTGTCGTGTGCAACAGGCTTAATTATTCTGATGACCTATCCTCAGCAAAGATATCAGTTTGGTGGGGATCCGACTCCTACATGCCTACTGATCAACTGTTTGGTGCAGCTCAGTCCTATTTAAGTGAATAAGGCTGAGCTCCAATACCAAACACAGCTGCTGTCCAATGCGCGGCACTGTGCTCGGTAAGATGTGAGGAAGCCGTTGAGCTTTCCGGAGCTCTGTAGGCTTTTCAAACTGCTGATCGGTTTTGGTGCCAGTAGATGGACTCCAACCAATGACACACTGTTGACCAATCCTGAGGATAGGTCACCAGTACAAAACACTAGGAAAGCCTCTTTAATGTAACAACTACTGTTCTCTATTGGATTGAGAAAAGTTTAAATTGATTGACCCATATCTTTATTCAAGATATGTTTTACTTTTAATATATTTCATTAAAGGGGTTATGAAAGAATGGGAGGATTGAGAAACCCCTTCCATTGGCCTGAACTGTAAAGGAAGTATTGTTTATCTACTTCCCAGGCCCGCTGCTTCCATCTCCCTCTTCTCATGCTCTTCCCATGCTCCACTGGACTCCCTCAATGTCAAAATCCAGTTTGACATCGCTGCAGTCAATCACTGGCCACAACAGAGACCAGATTTCCTTGCGCTATGGGACCATTTGTGATGACGTAAAGGGCGCCAGTCACTGCTGCGGTCAGTGACTGGTGGTAGCAATGTCAAATCAAATGGAACATCGCAGGCCTGGAGGAAGAGTGGGGAGCCAGCATTGGGAAGCAGGTAAGTATTCCTTCCTTTATTAGTCTTGGGGGTTAAAGGGTTGTCCCCCCATTCTTGCAAAACAACCTTTAACATATTTATCGCATCTGCCTGCCTGGCACTGGTTACTACGATTTGTCAATGTATGGCCTAGTTCTAGGGTATAGTATCCTCCATTCTACACTAATCTTAAAAACTTTAAAACATCCTTTAAATTGGGTTATTTTCCATTTAATCAAGTCCTCAACTTTATATATTATATAACAAGATCCAGTCGCCAACTTACCTCTTTGTTGTAATTAGAACAAACACAGAACCAGAGATAGGTGCACACTGCCGTCACACTAAACCCTCACACTGATGTTAAAAATTGAGAGGTTAGTTCGACATATCCTACTAGGAGGACATGTCTTAAGCTCGGGCACCAGCTTAAGACACCAGCCCGAGGCCCTAACACTCACCTACCTGCGCCATATGGGCGATATCAGGGGCCAGTGGGCAATTACAGATGCATTAGGACGACTCACAAACATCTCCTCTGTTACCTCCAGCATGTAGCCATGCTTGCAATGGGAGGTGGGAGGTGTCTATGAGCCCTACCCAAGACTGACTGATATAGCCCAGAGCCTAGCAGGTGCACCCAAATGTGACCTGAAGATGAAAAACAGGCACATTTAAATTGGAGTTTATACACCTCCGTACATATATATATATATGAACCATCAAAAAATGTGGTGATAAAAAAGCAGGATGCGCTCATACCCATATGCAGTTGTGCATTTCTATAGGGGAGCACATCCTGCATCCTTTGTTGTAATTACCTGTAAGTTAGCTTGACATGACTCAGCCTTCAAACCAGGATGCTGACATTGCACTATGTTTGGTTGAGAAAAAATGAAAACTTATTTGTTCCAGTTTGAAAGAGTCATCAATTTTTTTGCCTTTTATGTGATTCATAATTGAAAAAGTCATCAAAATGCGAGTAGGAGTAATGGTAATCTGTAGTTATGTAGACCTGGAGCTGCAGCCACATATTTTATATCATTGGTTCAAGTTCCCTGGAGTTCAGTAATTTCTTCAATTATTCTGATCTCTCATTAGCTTCGCTGATAATTGTTGTTTCCTACTTGATCCTTTGTGGTTCGCTTTTAAAAGAGTGAAAAAAATGTGTAGATTACTCTGCTAGGGGTTAACCAACCTAATTCTCTGAAGCTGTGCCCAAGAAAACACTCACCTGACTGCATTCCCACCATTCCTCTGCTGCTGTCCTATTCCCAACGTCTTCCAGTTCTCACAGGCCTGGAAGTAGCCTCATGTTCTAGAACAAGCCAGTGACCGCTGATGCAAGAGATTGACTGCAGCGGTCATGGCACCAAGCCACTTTTGGTCAGGTGGGGACCAGAATCGGTCAAGAGTGGGACAGTGGCATGGGAATAATGAAACTACGGACAGTTTTGTGAGGTTATTTTGTTAAATTAGGCACAGCATTGGGTTGCTCTCCACAAAAAGTTAATAGTAAGTAGACGCCTCTCTTCACTGATGATGGCAAGCAAGGTAACTAAATTATATGTAAAGGGGATTGGCAAAACTTCTTAAAGGGGTTGTCTAGCCTAGGGTCTAGGGGCTAACCAACCTAATTCTCTGAACCTGTGCCCAACAAAACACTCATGTGACTTCATTGCCATCATTTATCTGCAGCTGTCCTATTCCCAACGTCTTCCAGTTCTCACAGGCCTGGAAGTGGCATGGCCCTAATCACTGGCCTCAGTAGTCACATGTTCTAGAACAAGCCAGTGACCGCTGAGTCAAGAGATTGACTGCAGCGGTCATGGCACCATGCCACTTTTGGTCAGGTGGGAACCAGAAGCGGCCATGAATCGGACAGTGGCATGGGAATGATGCAACTACAGACAGTTTTGTGAGGTTTTTTTGTTAAATTAGGCACCGCATTGAGTTGGTCCCCTCAAAAAGTCAATAGTAAGTAGATGCCTCTCCTCACTAATGATGGCAAGCAAGGTAACTACTTATATGTAAAGAGGATTGGCCAAACTTCTTAAAGGGGTTGTCCAGCAAGAAACCATTGGCAACTCGTGCACCCAGGCATTGCCTGATAAAATTGCATGACTGCACAGTGTCGTACATAGAGAAGTAAGGGCACCATAGCAAGGATCAAACCAGGCCCCCCTCACAGGACAGATGGGTTTCTGCCTAAACCCTTTCAATGACCCTTGGGCCATTTTTCCACTGCTTCATTTGATAAAAGTTGTTCCTTTAGAGGGTAGAGTCCTGACCAAGTTTTCACCCCCAGTAGAATTCACAGGAATGTTTGTTCCCTACAATGGGCCCTCCTGGGCATTGGGCTTAGTAAATCCAGCATTAGGTTGTATAAAAAAGAGAGATAAGAACCCGAGAACCCTCTGTAATTTTACCTCTTTATAGATCCCTTGTAAGCTAACATCTTGAATATGGGATTCAGTTTTTGGGCTCCATATTCTAAAAAGGATATAGGAGAGCTAGAAACGGTTGAAAGGTGGGCGAATAGATTCTTAAATGGAACCTGTGTGTTTTTTAGCCTATGGGGCTATGATACTGAAGACATTTAAAGGGGTTATTCAGGAATTTAAAATTGATGGCCTATATTCAGGATACTGTAGGTCATCAATATCAGATTTTTGGGGGTCTGACCCCTGGCATACCTGCTGACCAGCTGTTTGAAGAATCAGCTGCACTCACTGGAGCTACTCACAGCATACCAAGCATAGCGCCGTACAATGTATAGCGGCTGTGCTGGCTACGTGACTGACCGTGATATCACTTGCCTAGAGAGAGGCCTAACTGCTCATGGAACACTGTAGCCTCTGTGAACAGCTAATTTGCGGCATTGCTGGGAGTCTGATTTTAATGACCGGGGTTAAAATGGCCATAGACCCTACCAGGGGCGTAGCTAAAGGCTCATGGGCCCTGGTACAAGAGTTAAGCTTGGGCCCCCCTTCCCTCTGTGCTTTGTGGCCAGGGGCAGGGGAGCACATAGCCTATGTGCTGCCTGAGCCAAAAATTTAAACGCCCCCCCCCCCCCTTCAATTTCCCTAACCCCTTCCCACCATTTCCCATGAGTGGATGCCTATGTTCTCAGTAGTAATTAAAGCTTGGAGCATCATGTACTTATGCACTTGGCCAGTAGCCATATTTTCCCCCACCCGAATTCAGGTTTATCACCGTCCTTGGGATAGTGTTACAGCTAAATACTGCAGTGCGGGAAGCAGTATTTTGTGCTGCATTGTGATATTGGGTTCTGCTGGGACGGTATTTTGTGCTGCACTATGGTATTGCTGGTCAAATCTTGTGTTGTCCTTGCTTACTTGTGTTCTCCCACTTTCTGTCAATTTAGACCCGCCTACAGCATAGAGCCGCTTTTAGATTTTAGACGCTGGTCTTAATAACCCCTATAACTGGCAGTGGATCCGCCAAAGTTATGAAGAAGTGCCGGCCTTTCCATAATTTCCGCGTATTCAGCGCCAGTCTAAATGTAAGACAGCTTTCTCGCTGGTTTACATTTAGACCTTTTTGCCTAAAACAGGCATAGAAAGTGATGAACGAGACTGGCCTGTCAACCCGTCCCCTTCCCCGGCTACACCACATCCACTTTTTTTAGACCTGGCATGAGCAGGGAAAATTCGCAGATTACAGCTCAATTAACCTTTATGCCACAATGACATAAATATGCCTAAGGCCTCATGCACACGGCCCTTGTTTTAGTCCGCGACCGAGCCGCATATTTTGCGGCTCGGGCGCGGACCCATTCAATTCAATGGGGCCGCAAAAGATGCAGACAGCACTCCGTGGCCCCGCCAAAAAAAAATAGAGCATGTCCTATTCTTGTCCGTTTTGCGGACAAAAATAGGCATTTCTACAACAGGCCGCATTCCGGACCGCAAAACACATACGGTCGTGTTCATGAGGCCTAATACAGGCGTATTTCTGGATAGTAAATGACCCCCTTAGTCTGAAAATCACACTATTGAAGTCCTTTGAATTATTTATGTTTCTTTAATGCTTTACAATAATTTTATCTTCATTGACTTTGATGAACGCAGCTCCTGGAGGTGGCTGCAGATCAGTCAGATTGGGTTTCCCACTTCTCATCTTCCTCCATGCCTAATATTTATTGTTTTATACTAGATGGACTCTTGAGTACCAAGAAGGTTTCTGAACATTTACATCTATGGGGAACCAGATGCTACTGGCAGGGGAATACTAGCCACAGACCTTACAGAGAATTTTCATAGTGGGCCAATGCCCATAGGGCCACCAGAGCAATCTTCCCTTCTGCTGGCTGGGTACATACTACTGGGGGGCACTATAGAGGTTGTTATTAGAGGAAGTCCAGGCAGCATTCTAAAGGTATGGCTGGCTTGGTGCTGTGGCTGTACCTCACCTCCTAAGCCCTCTGCTCCATATCTTAAAAAGAGCCAATTAGAGGAAAAAGAGGACAGAACTTGGCAGCTATTGAAGGCCACCATATAGCTCCAAGCTTCTGGGGAGGTATTTTGTGCTGTACTGTGGTATTTGGTTCTTTGGGATGGTATTCTGTGTGGCACTATGGTATTACTGACCCTACAAACCTATATTGGCCCCTTCTACTTATGTTGCCCCATCGTCTGTCAATTTAGACCAATCTCCAACATTGGAGTCACTTTTAGGTATTTTTCTGGGGCCACTTTAAGTTCCCATTCTGCCTCTGGCTAAAATATACCACTTTTCTTAATAATATTCACAAGAAAGTTTAATGTATTTACAAAAACTGTATGTACCATTTATTTATGCGAAGGAACTTATAATGTTCAGTACATAAGACGTTTACTCTGCCACCATTTGGTTCTTCTCAAGACATAAAATATTAGACCATGTGAAAGTTTTCCATTGATAAATGCAAAGGTTACACTCAGTCATGATGATTAAGATATAAAAGGTTTTGTATAGTGAGCTGTTTATTCAGATTGTTTATGGAGCCTTTGAAGTCCTTGTTCCTGATACTGTAGATGAAGGGATTCAACATTGGGGTCACTGCAGTGTAGAGAAGAGAAACAATCTTGTCTGCATTTTTAAAGTAGGTAGAGTAGGGTCGGAGATATATGAACATAATGGTCCCATAGTAGAGGATTACGACAGTGAGATGGGAGGCACATGCGGAGAACACCTTATAACTTTCGGTCAGTGAATGAATTTTCAAGATAGTGTTTATGATGTGGATATACGAAGTTAAGATAAAAAAGAATAGGCACATCACAATGGTTCCTGCTGAGATGTATAATAAGGCCTCGTTGAGCCGTATGTCCATGCAGGCTATTTGGAGAAGAGGAGGTATCTCACAGAAGAAATGGTTGATATGATTGGATCTACAAAAGGGAAGCTTCAAGGTGGGGAGGACAAGTATTAATGAGTTCATGAAGCCAACACCCCATGATATGGCAACTAGGCAAGCGCAAAACCTATAATTCATGATGGTCTTATAATGTAATGGCCTACAGATGGCCACAAATCTGTCGTAAGCCATAGCAGCAAGTAAAATGCTCTCTGTTGCTCCTAGGACCAAATGGATATACATCTGAATGGCACATTCAACAAAGGAGATGCTTTTGTCTGTGGACAGGGTGTTCACCAGGATTTTTGGAACTATTGTACAGGAGAAGGTAATGTCAATGACAGAAAGGTTGCTGAGAAAGAAGTACATTGGAGTGTGTAAAGAAGGGGTCATCGTGACCACAGTGATAAGTAGAATGTTTCCTAATACTGTGATTGTATAAATCAGAAAAAACACAAAGAAACAGATAAATTGGAGGGGCGGGGCATTTGATAAACCAAGAAGGATGAAGCGGGCTGGAGTTGATTGATTTGATTGCTCCATAAATTTTAGCTTGTGTCTGGTAAAAGAAGATAATGAACAGTGAGATATTTTGCATGTTTACTCTAGTTTTATATTGTACTGCCTTTAATTGCTTTAGACTGTAAAACGTTGGGGCATTCCATTCTTACACATTTATGATGAATTTTCCATATATTGGAGATGTTATTCCATCCACTTTTACCATCAGTTATATGTATGCTTTTGCCCTGATAAGTCATAACATCAAAATCAGCTGTCTAATATTGTGTAGTCCCGCCTCATCCCTCCAAAACAGCTCTGACTTATTGAGGCATGATCAGCGTGCCGCAGGGGTGCGTGTCAGAGTGTGAATGTGTGGGAGTAGTAGTAGTTGTCACACTTCTGATGCTCCCTCATGCAATGATGTGGAAGGGCACACATTTCTTCAGTTGGAGGCACAATCGGTTCTGGGTTCCTCCTGCCTGATGACAGTTGAGTTGCCTTGATGTTGAAGGTTTTGAGGTTCAAGCTCGAGTTAATGAAGCTCGAGTTAATGATGAGGTCAAGTTTGTAGCAACTAATTCACTGTGCATTACATAATACATGTAATACAGTGACATTAACACTTACATGCTTTGCAGTGAGGACACTGCACATGGACATCACAAGGTCTGTGAAGGTGTCCTACGGTATTTTGTTTCAAGATGTTAATAGCAGATTTTTTTATGTCCTGTGAGTGGTAGAAACTTCATGGATCAGATTTGTTTTTCAGCACATCCTACAGATACCTGGGATAAGATCTGGAATATTAGGAGGCCAAGTCAACACCTTAAACTCTGTGTAATGTTCCTTAAACCATTTATGAATTTTTTTTTCAGTATAGCAGGCACATTAATCTTCTAAAACAGACTACTGCCATTGGGGCGTACTGTTGCCATGGAGGGTTGTACTTCATATGCAACAATATTTAGGTAGGTGGTATATGTCAAAGGAAAATGTACATAAATGCCAGGACCCAAAGTTTCCCAGCAGAACACCACGGGGCCTCTACCAGCTTACATTCTTGCCATATTGCATTCTGGTATCATCTTTATCCCCAAGTGAGTGACATACAAGAACCTGGTCATCCATGTGATTCATCGAACCAGTCTACCTACTTCCATTTCTCTATGATTCAGTTCTCAGGCTGACGTGTCAGGTGGTGGACAGGGGTCAGCACAGCCGTTCTGACCGACCTGTGTCTAGTGGCTGTTCTATGGGATAGGATAAGAGTGTTAGCTTTTATGGGCATCTAGGAGTCTTGGTGGCTATGAGCCTGTTCAAAACCCATGAAACACCAAAGATACTTTATCAAAATATATCACTTTATAATATATAATAATATATTTTTTAATAAATAATGACAGGATCAGAAAACAGGAGAAAAGATAGAACCAGGCGACACACCTGATACAGGAAAACTATAATGGAACAATACATTTCCAAATACACCCAATTATTACTGACCAATTTGGTTCAGGAATCAAACAAAATATTCCATAATCCTTAATCAAAGTGTAATAAATATATAAAATACATAATTCATAATGTGAAAAGAGATCAAAAGGATCGAGAAGATCCAATGATCAAAAAAGGATCTAAAAAGAGATCCATTCGTGAAAAAAAGTGAACAAAAAAATTGTGGGTCTTTCTCCAGTGTACCTCTTCTTTTGGGATAGGTTACATCTACCCCATTGTAAACACACTGTGGACTGGAGTATATGCACATGCCTAATTTATTAATAGATGTGGTGGTTTTATGGATATTTTATTGATATCTTCGGAGTAACAATTGGGTGTATTTGAAAATGTATTGTTTCATTATAGTTTCCCTGTATCAGGTGTGTCACCTGGTTCTATCTTTTCTCCAGTTTTCTGATCCTAACTTTATTTATTTAAAAATATTATTTATTTAATAAAGTGATATATTTTGATAAAGTATCTTTGGTGTTTCATGGGTTTTGATTCTGTTGTAGTTATTCGCCATAGATCTTCTGTTTTGTGGTTTATGAGGTATTTGTAGGTTTACGGCTATGGGGACTCCCCACAAGATCTTCCATTTTGGGCATGTTTTGAATCATCTAGTCAACTAGCCATCTCAACTTATAGTAACATAGTAACATAGTATATAAGGCCGAAAAAATACACTTGTCCATCAAGTTCGACCTATTATCCTGCAAGTTGATCCAGAGGAAGGCAAAAAAAAAAAATGAACTGTGAGGTAGAAGCCAAAATTTCTTCCCTACTCCGATCAGGCAATGAGAATAACTCCCTGGATCAACGACCCCTCTCTAGTAGCTATAGCCTGTAATATTATTACACTCCAGAAATACATCCAGGCCCCTCTTAAACTCTTTTAGTGAACTCACCATCACCACCTCCTCAGGCAGAGAGTTCCATAGTCTCACTGCTCTTACCGTAAAGAATCCTCTTCTATGTTTGTGTACAAACGGAAACAGAAAATGTGTAATCATTACTGTAATGTACTGTAATGTTTGTAAACAGTAAACACATGGGCAAAGTGGGCATAGATCTGCAAAATACGGATGACATACGAATGTGTTCCATATGCATTCCGTATTTTTTGCGGACCCATTGATGTGAATGGAGCCACGGAATGTGATTTTCGAACAATATTAGGACAAAACTCAAAATGTTGCGGAATGGAAATACAGAAATACGTAAACGGAATGCACACGGCGTACCGCAAAGAAAACGGAACGGAAAAATATATGGTCGTGTGAATGAGCCCTAACAGGTACCACTTCACCTGTCAGTGCTTTTAGTTTTCTGGCGGACCCATTTATACTTCTGTGTTGTTTTTTCTGGAATTGGATCTTTTCAGAATTTAGTAAAAACATTACTTGCCAATTGTTGTACATTAAATAGTTATAAAATTGGATTATATTAAAAAATTATATGAAAAAAGTCTAAAGTAAAAACAGAAATAAATAAAATACACAAATGACATAAAATTGATTAAAAAAATTATAATTGTGAAAATAATCATTGCACATGTAAGAGAAATATTCTATTATATATCTGATTTATACAATGTCTATTATAAAATATTGTATCAAGTATTTGATGAAAATATTTTCGGTATAAAATGTAAAGTAGAAAAAAAAAATCTAAAACTTATTTCTCTTAAATTAAAGAATATATTCTCTACTGTTTCAGCTATTATCACCTCTCATTGCAGCCTTGCTTGGTCTGAAAATGTCAAAAACCTGAACAGTAATGACAACCTACACAATATATTAGTAGGTCTTTAGTCCCTGAGGTAAATGAGTTCCCCTGTGTAATGACTTCAAGTAGTCGACTTAGCAGCTATGTGATAACGAACGGTTTCCCAAGGGGATTATTACCATTTAACGTACATTACTGGTTTATACCACCTAAACTTGTGATATGTTCAAAAATATTCAAATTTCTACAAATACTGTAATCGGGATATTGCTTATTATTTGAGTGCATCTGTAATTTCTTATTTCTTAATTTGTTACCATTTCATCTTATTAAAAAGTTCTTATTTTTAGGGAATTCTGAGATAAATGGGTTATCTCGCTTCAGAAAATGGCATTTATCATGTAAGCAAAATTTATATATTATCTCCATGTCTAATTCTGTTCCCTTACATCCACCAGGCCTTAAACACATCGGCAGTTGTGCTAGGGGCATTCCTTCAGCTCAAAATGGCTATAGCCCTGTATCCCATCTTCAAGAGCAGCCGGCAGAGGGTTAACCTCAGAGATCTTGTGCCCTTGTTCCCCAGCCCCCATGAACCCTGGAGCATTTAGCAGAAGACTGGTATAAGGGGCAGGAGGTGGCACATGGGAGGACACGGCCCATATTAGAAGTGGTCCACTGATAGGCAGAGGATTGGAGTATCAGTATATAATGACTAGTAATGACTTCTGCTATAAATATGTTACTTTCCTATGTACTACATCTCCCAGTGGTGGGGAGTTACATAAAAATAGCCATTTATGAAGACCAGATTGGTCAAGTATGTACCTTCATGTTCTCTACAGACATAGGACACCATTGTATGTCCTGCCGTTCTTCTAACAGACGTCCCCTAGTAGTTGTGTCACTATGGATATGGCCAGGGCGCTCCTGAGTGACTGGAATCTTCTTCTCATTTACCTCAGGAGGAGAACAGAACACACTAAGATAATAGAATAGAACACAATATTAGGTATCCAGAGTTTTCCATCAGATTTTCTCTTTAGACTTATGTTCTCTTCTTTTCAGATTTTCCGGATCCTCTTCATAATATCAGATCGGTTCGTTGAATTTGGGTGCTGCCTCCATTACATAAGGTATAACACCGATTTCCAGTTAGGTATACCGCACCTCACATCTCCCTGCCCCATTTTAAACTGTTTAAACTGCTGGTGAGGTCACCTCAGCGGACACAGTCACATGAAGTTAGTTCATCAGGAATATAACCGCTATACTCTTCATATAGTATCACATGACTTCCAAATCATTCATGGATAGTCCGTATCGGCTGATACTTTGCTCTACATTATGACATACTGTATATAGCAGGGTACCTCTCTCTGACATCCATGACATGACATCTTCATATACTATAAGGGGTTGTCTTAACCCCTTGAGGACCTCCGCCGTACATGTACAAGTCCGGTCTTTAAACATGGCGCCCGCTCGCACGTGCAGCGGGCTCCATAGCCACCGGGTTCCTGCTATTTAAAATAGCAGACACGCACGGCACATGTATGTGATCAGCCATAAGCCTCTGTTAAGACCCGCCAGGTCCATCACTTGTGTTTTTTTCATGTAATAAAGTTTCCAAAAGGTGTCCTTTATTGGGGCAGGTGGTGTTCAAACACACAGTGTTATGGAAAAAAAATTGTGGTTTGTTGGGATCTCTGCCCCTGTGTATACACAGACACATGTTAATGTCAGAAGAAAGAGTGGCTCATTCTGAATGTGTCCTAAAATTATGCCTTAGTGTGGGCAGAACGTCTACCTGCCTTTATAAATGCACAAGTGTTAATCGTCAGAGTGGTGTGTTCTGAACAAGCCTTGAAAACGTCTCTCTTTGAACTGGAATCTGCAGCAGTACAGTGTGGATGTGGAAAGGGTTGGGTAATCGTGACTCGTGGCTGCAATACTATCGGCAGCAGTAGCAGCACAGTATGGAGCAGACAAGGCAGTAGAAGTGGAGACTGTGTAGTGGTAACGATAGTGGTAGTAGGGGATTAGCAGCATGGAATAGAAGCTGTGCCAGTGGCAGTACCAGCTGTTATATTGTAGGAAACATGATGGTAGGCAGGTAGAAAGCACAGAGGCAGGATGGTGGCAGCAGAAGCCATGTTATACAGAATGTGAAGGTAGGCAGGCAGACAGGCTGACAGCACAGTGGCATGATGGGGCACCATCATGAAGAGTGGATCTATTCATCTACCTTAGCCGGAGAAGTGTGAAAATCCTCAGGGATCCATGCCTTCCTCATTTGGACCCAAAAAAATTATGTTTTGGACACTGGCACAGGACAACTTGGTCCATTTGGGTGTGCTGAAAATCCTCTCTGAGATGACACTCAAGGCTGGGAGAGAACAGAGACAGCATACCCAGTTATTTTCAACTCTGCCCCCCAGTGAGATGATAGTGTGTGGTGGCCTGTGTTATGATCATCATTATCCTCCTGCAACTCCTCCATTAACTCCTCCTCCTCTCCCTCCAGTGGTAATCATCCTCAGCCTCCTTCTGCTACTCTTTAGGGTTTTCTTTTTGTGAGTCCCCAAAAGATACAGGGAGGACAGCAAAATGCGTTTGCTGTTTTTCTTACACAGCTGCCCACTGCTGCATGAGCATTATAGACTGTTCAAAAATGAGGGGGATGATATTGTTTAAGCCGCAGTTGCCCCTACTTTTTTCAATGGCTTCAGCACACAACAGGCGTCTCTGATGAGCTCCCACTGCCTTATTTTGAAACAACACATGTTCCCTTCTGATGTAGTCTGGTGCAGGATGAAATCATTTATGGCTTTACGCTGCTCGTACAGGCGCTCTACCATGAGCAAAATGAATTCCATGGAGTTTGAACTTTGCAGAATATTCTGTCACTGCAAGTCCAGGAAAGCATTGCTTGCCACTTAAAAATGACTTAAATGCAAGGACAATGTACTGGACATTGCTAGGACCTTCCGCAAACCATGTGTTATTTCTTCATAATTCAACATGGCCACAATTGCAGCCACTGTCGCTGACCACTTAACCTAGTTGGAGTTGGCGGGGAGACAGCCAGTAGGATATTTGCTGCCTGATGCAGTGTAGCAAATAATTGGCTGGGTTGCTACTGTTGCCCAGGCCAAACAGCTCTAAGAAGTATGGCAACACTTTACACATGTGATAAGAAAGACATAACGTGGGGGTGATTCTCTGACCTGCTGTTATTTTGAGGACGGAAGGATGTCTATGGAGGAAGAGGTGGAGGAGGTGGATAAATGGTTGGTGTGGTGGTGTGGTGCTGTGGTGTGCTGGCTCACTATGAAAAACATTGACCCAGTGGCCCATGAAATACATGTATTGTCCCTGACCAGCTGCTCCAGGTGTTCATGAAAGGGTACGCCCTTCTGAACGGCAAGAATTGCAAGGACAGCCCATGTTCTAAGGCAAGGATGGCTTTTTTGGAGAGGTATATGGCAGCAATGTTGGCAGCAGCTTTCTAAAGGCTGCAAACTCTACTAAGCGGTACGACAGCAACTGCACCACCAGCAACTTGGCCATGTTGGAGTTAAGCTTGTACTACCCCTCTTCTTCTAGCCAATACCACCATAACTAGTGACAATAACCACTCCACTAGTTTAGACCACCAAGAAAATTTTAATTTGAATAAAACATGTCTAAATCTGGATGTGTCCTTTAATCTGGTGTGTCTTACAGTCTGAAGAGTATAAAGAAAGTCCAAATGATTTATACTGCAAATAAAGTAGGGCAATGAGGTCACATCAAGATGTGACCTCTTGTATATGCCCTACAAGATGGACTGTAGCCTACCATAGTTTTTCATAATACTCAATTGCTTTATTTTAGTTTGATCAACCTTAGATACAATAACTCATGTCAGAAGTTTTACACTTCTTAATATCCTTTTGTCTGATTCTGTAGATGATGGGGTTCAACACTGGAGTGACGACCGCATAGATAACAGATATAGTATTGTATGACTCCAGAGATTGAGACGATTGAGGCTGAAGATAGTTGGACATGATGGCTCAATAATACAGCATGACAACAGTAAGGTGGAAGGTGCAGGTAAAAAAAAAACAGCATGCTTTTTTTGTGAGGAATGGATTTTCAAAATGGTGGAGATGATATAAACATCGGAAATCAAAGTCAAGAGACAACAACACTAAACAATGATCCCAGCTGCTACATAAATTATTTTCTTATTAACGGGGTTTTCTGAGATTTTTTTTACTGATGACCTATCCTCAGGTATGAAAGGAGGCACTTCACAAAAGAAATGGTTGACATGATGAGTCCTGCAGAAGGGAAATCTGCAGGTGATGGCCACTTGTAAAAAGGAATTTATGAAACCAACCATTAGTGGTATTAAGGCTAAGATGATGCAAAATGTTATGTTCATAATACTGCTGTAGTGTAATGGTCTACAAATGGCTACAAACCTATCATAAGCCATGACGGCAAGTAAGACACATTCTGCTGCACCAAGTACTAATGAGAAGAACATCTGGAAGATACAACCCCTTACTGAAATATTCTTGTCTGTGGATAGAGTATTTATGAGGATAATGGAAATTACGGTAGAGGAGAAACAGATGTCAATGAAAGAGAGATAACTGAGGAAGAGGAACATAGGGGTGTGCGACGTTGGGCTGATCTGCAGAGTAACGAGAAGGCAATTCCCTGGTAATGTAATCATGTATATCACCACAAATACAAGGACCCTATAACCTGGACAGTGAATAATCTAGTCAGAGTGAACCAACTTGCAAGTGTTTGGTCGGAGTTCACCATAGAAATACCCAGAATCTTGAAGAAAAAAACTAAGGTAAAAAGTTATATAGAATTATGTTAATGAGTTCCACCTATAAAAATTGTGTAGCCAATAAGACAGACAAAAATGTAACCTCTATTGCTGGAAAAGAGATCATGTTGAACGTTACGTTCTAGATAAGGATATAATCACCTATAACTAGAAAGGTTTTATGAAAGGGGATCTCGTCAAGCCAGTGTATTTGGTATTTATGAAGCAGGAACCTGGATAAGGGTCTGCCAATAGATTTAATATACCTTTAGATGCTGTCCATGATATGTGGGTATTGCACAACTTAAGTCCACTGGTTTAGATAGTATAGATTGGAACATGATCCAAAATTGGTTAAAAGACCATATACAAAGAGTTGTCATAAATAGGTCATATTCAAACTAGTGTAAGTAAAGTACTCTTGGAGTTCTGTGCTGGGACCTTGACTGTTTAACCTGTTTATACTTAATGTAGAAGTTTGACTTTACAATACTTTTCCTATATGTGTACATTACTTCTACACCATCCCACTGTAAAATGTATGGCCTCCGCCAACGTCTTTCCGAAGTTTCAGCAAATATCACTTCATCTCGCCACATGTGACTTTGTTTATTCACATAAATTACTATATCAAAATACGAAGCTGCTACAGATGATACTAAGTAAGGCGTTCTCTTTAGGACAGGAACCTACACTAAATGCTACCTCCTCTAGTGCCATACTGGGAATGCAGGCTGAGTCCAGAATGTATTATACCTCTTTTGGTACCTGCTCTCCTTGTATTTATTGGAGGCCATTTGGCAACAGGAGAGGTAAAATACATAGTGGGCTCAGCATGCATGTGGAGCCTGCATTCCCTGAATTTAATAGAGGCCATTGTGGCACCAAAAGTGGTATAATATAGTGTGGGTTCAGCATGCATGGGGAACCTGCATTCCCTGAATTTAGTGTAGGTTTCTGTCCTAAAGAGATCACCTTGCCGTTGGGGGACAGGCCCACATCTTGTACAGAATGGCAAGAATCTCACATGGCATCGGCATTAGTACACTTTCTATAGTAAGTATGGCACTATTGTATTGACTTGATTATGTATGTGTGCACAGTGCTGTTGCATTGTGTTTGTTTTTGCTTTTGTGCCATAGTGACCTGCACCTCTGATGTGCTGACTAACCCCCATTATTTCTTTATAATCATAGGTAAGTCAAAGTTAAAGTAAAGGAAAATTGCAAAGTTCTCTATTTTTACTTATAGCTACAGTTCCATCCTTATGGAACTGCTTGGAAGAGTAAACACTGGGGGCAACACAAGAGAAGTTAGTAAAAGTATCAAGGGTGTCATTCTTTTATTATAATGTGTTATAATATACAAATTTCGTTTTTGTTTATTGATCTCTTGGAGTGTTTGCTTTGCCCCAACCAAGTATATCAAAGTGTTTGTCTGGGACACTTACAGTATATTGACAGCCAACCCCTAGCATAGGTCATCAATATTTGATGGGTAGACGTCTGACTAATTTTACGCCTGCCAATCAGCTAAAGGAAAGCAATAGCTGATCTTAGGGAGACCAGCTACAAAAATACCGTGGAGCCTCACTTAAGAGTCTCAAACACAGCAATCCAAAGTGCAAAGCTCCCTGGGAAACATAAAATGCAAAAAGATTGTGGAGCCCCAGTTATGGGTCTACAACACAGTGAAAGCCAGATATCCCTCAAAGGAAGGAAAAACAAGCAAAGGGGTGTCTCCATTACAGAGATCACCAAAACCACCATATTAAGTGGCCCCTATGTCAAAATCCCGCTCTTTTACAAGCTTTAAGGATGTGACGGGGAAGACCTAAGCAAGTTATCCATCCACAGACAGCTGTTTCGGGGTGTTGCCCCTCATCAGTGTGGAGTAGGATTCTGGCTAACCGGGAGCGATGCTTTGGTGACTACTCAAACAAAGCAATAGCTGATCTTAGGGAGACCAGCTACAAAAATACCGTGGAGCCTCACTTAAGAGTCTCAAACACAGCAATCCAAAGTGCAAAGCTCCCTGGGAAACATAAAATGCAAAAAGATTGTGGAGCCCCAGTTATGGGTCTACAACACAGTGAAAGCCAGATATCCCTCAAAGGAAGGAAAAACAAGCAAAGGGGTGTCTCCATTACAGAGATCACCAAAACCACCATATTAAGTGGCCCCTATGTCAAAATCCCGCTCTTTTACAAGCTTTAAGGATGTGACGGGGAAGACCTAAGCAAGTTATCCATCCACAGACAGCTGTTTCGAGGTGTTGCCCCTCATCAGTGTGGAGTAGGATTCTGGCTAACCGGGAGCGATGCTTTGGTGACTACTCAAACAAAGCAATAGCTGATCTTAGGAGACCAGCTACAAAAATACCGTGGAGCCTCACTTAAGAGTCTCAAACACAGCAATCCAAAGTGCAAAGCTCCTGGGAAACATAAAATGCAAAAAGATTGTGGAGCCCCAGTTATGGGTCTACAACACAGTGAAAGCCAGATATCCCTCAAAGGAAGGAAAAACAAGCAAAGGGGTGTCTCCATTACAGAGATCACCAAAACCACCATATTAAGTGGCCCCTATGTCAAAATCCGCTCTTTTACAAGCTTTAAGGATGTGACGGGAAGACCTAAGCAAGTTATCCATCCACAGACAGCTGTTTCGAGGTGTTGCCCCTCATCAGTGTGGAGTAGGATTCTGGCTAACCGGGAGCGATGCTTTGGTGACTACTCAAACAAAGCAATAGCTGATCTTAGGGAGACCAGCTACAAAAATACCGTGGAGCCTCACTTAAGAGTCTCAAACACAGCAATCCAAAGTGCAAGGCTCCCTGGGAAACATAAAATGCAAAAAGATTGTGGAGCCCCAGTTATGGGTCTACAACACAGTGAAAGCCAGATATCCCTCAAAGGAAGGAAAAACAAGCAAAGGGGTGTCTCCATTACAGAGATCACCAAAACCACCATATTATAATCCTACTCCACACTGATGAGGGGCAACACCCCGAAACAGCTGTCTGTGGATGGATAACTTGCTTAGGTCTTCCCCGTCACATCCTTAAAGCTTGTAAAAGAGCGGGATTTTGACATAGGGGCCACTTAATATGGTGGTTTTGGTGATCTCTGTAATGGAGACACCCCTTTGCTTGTTTTTCCTTCCTTTGAGGGATATCTGGCTTTCACTGTGTTGTAGACCCATAACTGGGGCTCTACAATCTTTTTGCAATCAGCTAAAGGGGCATTACCCTTCCACTAAGTGCTGCACCCTATTAACTGTCTATATAGTTCCAGTGCTGTAGATATGTTTGTAGCTGCATCTGGTCCTATAGCCTAGTCCTATGTACCACGGAGAGCCATATGGCATTATGCCTATATAAACCATGAAGTGGATGTTCTGCTAACTAGGGTTGATGGGAGATGGACCCCCATGATGAATATTGATGGTCTAAGTTTGGAGTCTCATTAAATATCTGTCTAAACCGTGAGATATTGAAATGGCCTTTGTATATAGTAAGTGATATTTTACCAAACATGTGATATTATTTACTACGGATGACTGAGGCCTCCTGGCCCATGGGAAAGTCTGACATACAGGTTTGTCTTCCTGTCCTTTCCTTTTAGCTTGAGATATTCTGAATGAAAGATTTAAAATGACTTTTTGCGTTACTTATAATGCTCGATTGAGAAACATGTTTTTTATTTTTTCAAAACTGGTCATCTTATGCTTCTCATCTTGAGATTTCTGGAGCCAAGAGGAAAGTAATGAAGAACACATCTGTATTACTCTTCTTAATGAGTGTTAAAATGAAACAAATGGTAGTTCAGTGTAGTGGAAAATGTTATTGGATCAGAGGCTCGCTGCTGCCACAAACGCACTCACCTGCTCTGCTTATCTGGTACCTGGAGGTATGGATCCCACTTCTCCTGGTGTTCTCTTCTTCTTGGCCTGCTTTCCAACAAAGCCTCCCTTCCTGATTGGATTATCTACTGTCCCTCACTTCCAGATTATAGGGTATCTTCTATTCATCATGATATATATGTTTACATTGGAAAGACATTGGGCCAGATTTATCATTACACTTCCATCTTACTCCAATTTCACATAAGTCCAAAGTCACTTTTGGCTCAGTCAGATTTATTAATGGACCTTTAATACTGTGATAAATGTGGTTTGATGGCAGCAGTTCATCCTTCAGTAAACGGCTTTACAAAAGTCGCACATATTTACAAAAAAGTCGCATGTTCTATTAAAAAGTCGCATAAGATAAGCATGGTCCTCACTGAAGTGAAATTGTGACTTTTTTGCGACTTTTTTAAAAAGTCCCAATGATAAATCTGGAGTGAAACTCATTAACATGGCTAACCACGCCCATTTTTACAAAACTGGAGTGAGTGGTGTACACATCTAAAAAAGTCGCAAAATTATGCGCAAATGAGTGTGAAAAGTCGCAAATGCCCTATTTTGGGACTTTTTGATGCCAGAATTCTGGAGTGAAGGTATGATAAATCATGGCCAATGTCTTCTTCTCGTGTGTTTCTTCCTGAGTAATATTTATTTTATTGACATAGGTTTCTCCTCCACCGTAGTTCTTTTAATTCTTAGAAATACTCTATCCACAAACAACAGTATTTCAGTGAGGGGTTGTGTTTTCAAATTGGTCTTCTCATTAGTACTTGGGGTAGCAAAATGCATCTTATCTGCTGCCATGGCTTATGATAGTTTTGTGGCCATCTGTAAACCATTACACTACAACACCATTATTGAGGTTTGCATTATCTTAGTCATAATGTCATGGATTTTTGGTCTCCTAAACTCATTAATACAAGTGTCCATCACCTGGCAACTTCCCTTCTGCAGATCTCATCGTCTTAACAATTTTTTGTGAAGTACCTGCCTTCTTACGACTGTTCTGCAGAGATCCTCAGCTTAACGAGATGTTAAGTTAACTGTATCAAAAAGAAAGTAAAAAAACAAGCCAAACTGTCAATAAACATCCTGACATAAGTGTGATGGACTGAACCATCACTGGGACTGCTGGAGAAGACTGAGAGCTAGCCTCCTTCCTACGGACTATGGACCCAGAACCATGGAGACCCCCTCAGACCTCTTGGGGGTTACAAGGAACAGTGAGCCCTGATTTATGTGTGGACTTTATAGGCCATATCGTTCCTGTTGTCCATTGAAGGTGCAGGGGTGAACCCAGCAATACAAGAAGGGTTGACTCTGCACTGAGGCTCCCAGAAAAGGTGTTGGTTCATTTGTCCCTTTGTTCTGTTGTGCTAGTGATGGGATTAAGTAGTTTACTCCGGGGTAGAGGAGTGGATCACCCTCTGATACACTCAGGAGATAATCCCATCACATGTGTCTCCTCTCTTCCTATTCATCATTGAGACACTGGGGGGGGTCTGTTTGATTGCGTTATAATGTTAGACCACCTGAACTGTATATGTATATTAAGTTAGTCCATTGTCTGAGTTCACTGTATCACAGGCGGAGGGGGTGTGCCCCTGGCCTGTGGATCTGAATAAATTGTGAGTGCTGGCGGTCATTAAAGTGTCCTGTTCTACCCTTCATGAAGTCTGGGCTCATGTTTGGGGGATTGGAGAACTACACTCTGGGGATTGCTATAATCATTATACTCTCCAGAGTACATTCCCTAGCTCTTGTGAGGGCTTTTCTTGTTCCTGTTTCGCTCTCTGGACTCAGGAGAGGTACGGCGAAAACCCAAACTAAGCTGAGGCGGTTTGTGGGGTTTGCGGTGGTTCTGGTGTCGAGTGCAGTGCTGATGGTCCTTGGCAAGCACTAGGCGCATCGGTCGACGGAGGTACTCAGTCGGGGTGCCAGGTGTTCCGTCACATTGGTGGCAGCAGTGGGATGGCGTCCTAGTGCGAGGTAAAGCAGCTCGGAGACACCGTTCGTGGAATTACAAACTGAGGGCAACGCTAGTATCCATACAGCACCTCTGGGAGCAGAGGGATCCAGCGACTTGGAGCAGACAAGTATGGAAGGCTCTGGCTCTGGAGATAATTGGCTGGCCGAAGTAAGGCAGCGAGTGGCCCAGTATGGGGATGATGTACCCATTGAGACTCGCCGGGTGATCTGGAACCAGGTCATGGCCGAGCGAAACACAAGGCTGGACCGAGAATTCCGGCTGGCGAAAGAGAGGGAGTATGCTCAGCAGAAAGAGCGTTATAGCAGCCAAAGAGAGGCTGCATTCGAGGAGGTTAACCATTTCCCCCGGAGGCGGCCAGAGGAACCCGAAGTAGGGGTCCTCATAGACTGGTCCAGTGAGGAACTACAACAGGCAGGTGGAGATGGGACCGAAGTCTCGACACCAGGCCCACCGGGATGCTGGGAAGCTGGCCCAGATCCCCAGCAGCAGCCGTAGTTACCGAGTGCAGATGCAGGTGGTCCCTACTCTCAAATGTTGAGGGACCTCATAGACTGGTCCTGGGAAGACCCACAGATGTCAGGTGGAGATGGGACTGCAGTCTCGCTACCGGCCCTACAGGGATGCTGGGAAGTCGGCTCAGATCCCCAGCGGTAGAGTACATTACAGGGAGGAGAGATCACCGGTTTCACTCCCCAGCGGCAGAGTGCATTATTGGAAGGGGAGACAGTCGGTTCCCCTCTCCACCAGCAGAGAGAGTGTCAGGGAGAGGAGCCTGTTACCCCCTCTCCCCAGCGGCTGAAGGTGTGTAAGGGAGAGGAGCTTATTACCCCCTCTCCCCAGCGGCAGCGTAGCCCACCAAGGGGAGACACTAAGCCCCTCACCAGCGCAGATTGGACCGTGGTCTCTGCGCCCAAGCTACAGGGAGTATGGACAGTCGGTCCTGCTCCCCAGTGGCAGAGTATTCTACCAGGAGGGGAGAGCCTCGCTCCCCCTCCCCAGTGGCGCCTCGCTCCCCCTCCCCAGTGGCAGCCTAGCCCACCAAGGGGAGATAAGCCCCACACCAGTGCAGATGGGACCGTGGTCTCTGTGCCCAAACCACAGGGGGTAGGGATGTTCTGCCCTGTCCATCAGCAGCAGGGCTGTATATCCAAAGGGGAGACAGCCTGTCTTCCCCTCCAGCAGCAACACCAGGTCCAGAGGGAGGAGCGTACTAAACCTTCTCCTAAGCTGGGCTCCAACCAGGCTATTCCCGTGGTAGCGCTGGCACCAGGGCAGAGTACCGCTGGTCTTTACCCACTCAGCAACCCACCGATCCGGAAGGCTAGTACCCCCCAGAGCCATGGTGGAGCCCCTGGACATGAACAAGCTACCCACTACCCCAGGTGCAATAACCAATTCTTGTGGGCCACTCTGTTGATTATGTTTTGTGGGTGGGTTGCTGGACTAACCAAGGCACTGACCGACAGGAGGTCAGATACCTCGTTAGTCTACTGTTGGGAGGGGAGAAATGTGATGGACTGAACTATCACTGGGACTGCTGGAGAAGACTGAGAGCTAGCCTCCTTCCTACGGACTATGGACCCAGAACCATGGAGACCCCCTCACACCTCTTGGGGTTACAAGGAACAGTGAGCTCTGATTTATGTGTGGACTTTATAGACCATATCGTTCCTGTTGTCCATTGAAGGTGCAGGGGTGAACCCAGCTATACAAGAAGGGATGACTCTGCACTGAGGCTCCCAGGAAAGGTGTTGGTTCATTTGTCCCTTTGTTCTGTTGTGCTAGTGATGGGATTAAGTAGCTGACTCCGGGGTAGAGGAGTGGATCACCCTCTGATACACTCAGGAGTTAATCCCATCACATGTGTCTCCTCTCTTCCTATTCATCATTGAGATTTGCTGGCAGTCATTAAAGTGTCCTGTTCTACCCTTCATGAAGTCTGGGCTCATGTTTGGGGGATTGGAGAACTACACTCTGGGGATTGCTATAATCATTATACTCTCCAGAGTATATTCCCTAGCTCTTGTGAGGGCTTTTCTTGTTCCTGTTTCGCTCTCTGGACTAAGTAGAGGTACGGCGAAAATCCAAACTAAGCTGAGGCGGTTTGTGGGGTTTGCGGTGGTTCTGGTGTCGAGTGCAGTGCTGATGGTCCTTGGCAAGCACTAGGCGCATCGGTCAATGGAGGTACTCAGTCGGGGTGCCAGGCGTTCCGTCTCAATAAGTTATTGTAAGGAAGCACAGTCAAGCTATAATAAAGTGGAAGTGCTTTGTGAAAACCGCTCTTTTCCGCATTTTTTAGACTATAAGATGCACCAAATTATAAAATGCATATAGATTTAGACAACGGAAATTAAGAAAAAAAAATTCAAAAACACATTTCAGAACTACTCTGAAGGTTTAAGCTAGTTGAGGGATTGATGCCATTTTGGTAGTTTAGGTTACAAGAGGCACCGAAAACGTGTGTGCACTTTTGAGCATGATGTGACTGGTAGTAAGTGTATTGCACAGACAGTGACATGAACGCAATGCAAATGTCTTCAGCATTGCAATCAAGTGGCAATGATCCACTGAACCTCCAGTTAAAGTTTTCCGCAGGACCTTCGTATTGCCAAGTGTTCTGGCCCCTGTCTCTGAGCTTCACCGCAGGAAGCAAGCATAAAGAGAAGGCTTCTGTAGTGGCTATCTTGCTCCCCTTTCACAGTGCCCTCCCTAAATGGGGACAGGGTGCACTGTGGTAAGGAGAAGAGGGAGTAGGAGGGAAGAAGGAGAGAGAGATACAATCTCAAGAGCAAAATTTGACCTTGAAAATTAATCGAAAGCAATAATCAGAATCCTGAGATATAGGAAGATAAATTGAAAAAGAGAAAAGGTAGGGAAAGATTAATAAAAATGTACATTTTGGCCCATGTCAGTTCTAAGTTAAACAACTCTCAATTACACATCAATAATTTTTTTTCTGTGATTTGCACTATTTTTTACACCAGCTGCCATGATGTAAGAAGAACAGATAGCTTTACAGAGGCATAAACACCTGATGGTTAAAAACCATTGTAAATGAAACAAAATGGATGACGGTCCTTCTCCGGGTCTAGGGGATTATGTGACACTCCAGAAGTTCACCAAGAGTCAAATAACTCCCCAAATGACCTCAGATTCTGCCTACCCTTTAGTGTAGCTGTGGACTTTTAGCCTACTCCCTGCCACAACTTGCCACGTCTAGGCATTTCTTATCGTGTTGCACCACACGAGGAGGTATGGTGGCTGGTTCTATGGCAATTAATTAGCACATGCTGGAACTTTTGGATATAAGTGTCCACTTTGATACAGGCTTGGAGTTAGTCTAGCTTGGAGGTGTTTTGTTTGATGGGTGTCTGAGCCATAGTCCCTCACTTTGCAGTAGTTTCTGTAAGGCACTCAGTTTGCTGGTCACTCTGCTGTCTTGTCACACTGATGCTTTCTGGAAGCAGTGTTCTGGATTCTGATGATCTCATTGGAGTGATGGTCTCACGGGACACCTTGATCTGGTTCCTACGAGTAGGAGCTCCCTCTCCCTTCTTTCTCTGGACTGGAACTCTGACAACTGCAGGTCTGGGTACTGCAGTGGAACACCCCTACCCAAAGCCTCTGTGAATCCTCAAGACCGCTAGGCTACAACCTTTTCACAGAATTTATTCCCAAGTAACCACAGCTGTAAGCATGCAAACATCCATGCCACCCAAAACTCTGTAGTAAGGTCCAAGACCACCAAGTGATCGACACAGTCTTGTCAGCTCTAGCTTGGAGCTGCAACAAGACACTAATAGAATTGTAGCCATTCTCTACACAGAATAACTTTTTACCACACACAGGTTAAGGCTATTTTCACACAAACCAACTTTAGCCTTTGACTGGCTAACTTCAACTTGCAGAACTCGGTGCAACACTTTAATCTTTCACTTTTTTAAGAAGAACCTGACCAGGGCAGCTAATCTACCACTCTCCACTGGTTACACATGTTTGAAGCTGCCCAAAACCTCTGCGATGATACCCCTTTAGGACTGAAGTCTCACATAGGGTACATAGTTTCTAATATGGCTTCTGGTGATGCCAGCAACGGCTCAAACAAGCTAGCATCCAGGTAACTAAAGTAAATATAGTTCTTGCTGCCTAGCTACCCTGATGGGGTTTGGCAGCCCACAATCCACCATAATACGGGTTGCAATGTTCACTCTCCCTATGTCAAACATCAAAGGGGTTTATGGATTGGAAGCATTGTAATCCTGATCCCAGCCATTATTCCAGGAGTCCATCTATCAGTTATCACTAGGCTCTCATGGTGACAATTTGGGCAGACCACTCGCAACCAGCATTACGGAAGTGGGGGAGGGGGAGGAACTACGTACCACTGGAGGAGGAGGAGTTGGTGGTGCAGGAGGATGAGGCTAATGGTGATGATGACACTAGGAATTACCAATAATCTCAGTGGGTGTAGAGCCTGAAAGAACTGGATCCTCAGGCATGCTTGCGAATATGGCAAGCTATATGCTTGGTTGTTTGCATGCTAACAAGTATATTGTTAATAAGAAAAGAAAAGTGAAGGCTACTGGATAGTCATGCTTTTAGACCCTAGCCATCAAAGAAAAATGGCAAAATTGTTTTTCTGATGCCGAAAGGCAGACAAAATTGTATTACCAGGACACCCCCTGTACATAGTTTGCCCCAGCTTATGCCAAGCAGACAGCTGATGCCCACAGGTTTGACCAGGAGGTCCCTACCATCTGCAGAGTCACCGACCTTCCACCATCTCTGCTACGACAAGGAGCAGAAGCCAAAGCAGCAGCCAGTTCAGTTTGATAAACATGATAGAGCAGTTATTTCATGAGCCTTGCCAAGGTGCCGCACATCAGCAAACGGAGATGTACTGCCTAAACAACCAGCTTCAGTCTTCCTGGACTGTGTCTTTCTCTGGCACATACCCTATTCCCCGACCCCATGGACTTCTGGGCAGGCAGATTGGAATAGTGGTCTGAACTGGCCAGGTTTGATATTCGTGTGCAGTCTTGTCCATCCTCCAGCAGGTGGCATTGTCACTCCCAGGTGGACAAAACTGTCCTTTGCAAGTGTAGAAAACATATTTCTCAAAATTAATGAGTCATGGATCCGTGAGGATTTTTACACACCTCTGTCTGAGGCGAATGAATAGATCTGCCATTGCTGATGGTGGCTATTTATTGCCAGCTGTCTGCTCATGTCCCACACTGTATTACTACTACTGCTGCTGATGCTGCCACTACAGTTGATGCACCCCCTAAGCCACTACTATTACCCCTACACAGCTACACATCTCCTGTTAGGTTCAATACTATACTGCTGCATTGGCTATTGCTGCCACTACTACTAATGCTCCACAGCCATGCATCTGCTGCTCTGTCTGTCAGGTTCCACATTCACACTGTACTGTTGCTGTTCCCAAAAAAAGGGAGAATTTGTGGCCACTTCTTCAGAACAACCCAATTTTTCCATGGATACTACTATGTGTGTATAAGTAATAGCAGACATTTTCCCCCATTAAGGCATAGTTTTTAGACCACTTATTCAGAACAAGCCACTGTTTCCTCCAACTGTGTGTATAAATATAAGCACAGGCAGAGCTTGAAGGGGGAAAGAAAGAAAAAAACATTTAAAAAAAGAAAAAGACAAAAGAGAAAAAATATCCTAGGAGACATCAGAGTATCACAGATCAATTTTCAATTGGAGAATTTTCAAGTTAGGTAGGATTTATTAGAACCCAAAGCAAATTTTTTGACTGATTCATTAGAAACAGACCAAAAATGAATTTCAAGAAATTTGCTTATCTCTACTTTTGAGTTATGTCTCTAATTAACACATCTAGATAGTGGGCTTTTTGCCCATTCTTTCAGAAAAGCAGTTTTAACTCGTTCATCTTAGATGGGTTGTGATAGTGTTCAGCAGTCGTCCAATGGTGTACAGTAGTCTGCCATCTGCTCTGTCTCTGTAACTTGACAAAGGATGCACAGTGCTCCAAAAAGCATTGTTTGATGAGGCACCTTTCTCAATAAAGACTGGTGAATCAAATCTGCATGTGGATCCCGTTAATTGGTGATTTGAGCCTGTATGGTAAAAGCGATATACAGAAAGATTGCACAGCAACCAGCATCTTCATGTTTTCTCACCTCACACTCCCATTCTGAAGCCAAGCACTATCAAAGCCTCTCTGCCCCCTCCTAACAACATTGCGGTGCAGAGTTTCAAGGCTACAAAGTAGACACCTATGTCAGCGTCAGGCTCTTTCAGGACGTACTTTAAGGCCAGCATTCTTCTCATCCTAGCTGGCAGCTAGGAAACTATAGTTCATGCTAGTGGTGCTAGTGCCACTCAAAACAGCTCCACCAGTCCACTACCCCACAGGCTACAAGGTACACAACTAATGTGAGGCAGGTACTTAGGAGGATGGATGTCTGTTTGCAGCTTAGATCCTTTCAACAGAGCTAACCTCTGAGGGTCCAAAGCATTGAAAATGATGGCTGATTTGCCCTTGCCTCGGCAAAATCTTCCATGTGAATGGTTCCTTAGATTGCACAGTTGCTATTGATCACAACATCTAAGTGGACAAACAACCAGGATCGGAGGTTACTCGGTTCCTGGGTGATACAACGGCAGCATAGCTGTCAATCACCACCATTATCCATAGCCATAGCACAACTCAATTCAAGGCAATTCATAATGTACAGTTATGTCATGGTTCTTTAAGGGGTGTAAAGAGTTGTCTGCCCTGGAGAATCCCCGTATATGAGAAAGCTTCCCAGACGCTATGCTGACCACAGGGTGTCCTGCTGATGAGACTCCCAATAATCATCAAGTAAATACTGCAGCGCCACCAGAAGAGAAATAAAGCATTACATACTTCCTATTAAAATCAATGACCTGGACTGTCCATGTAAAACAAGTCCTCCAGAGATAGAGAGAGATATTCCTTGTAGCCACTCTCTACTCTGACCAATAGGTAAGGGTCCTAAATGGGGGAACCCTCTGTAATCTTAAACCTCTTAAAGTCTGTAACCTTGAAATGACTATAATGACATAAATGTAAAAAGTTTATATCTACATCAAACTTCAAAATCTTCTCAAACAAAGAGCTGAGGATAGTTTTATCTACTGGGAATCTATTAAAAGTTTTCTCTTCCTTTTCATTAACTAAAAGTTTGAGAAAAAATTACAGTAATCTTTAGAGACTTCCGACCAACCTGGGGACTTAGTTTGGCTCAAATGATCTACATAGAAATGTAAAGTTCATAATCTGTATAAATGTCAGCATTCAACTCAAAGCTTTTTATATAGAAAGTACAAACGCCATCCTGTATGTTTTGTAGTTTAATGAAAATCTCATTAGATTTTGAAAAAAAAAAAATGAACAAACCATGAACAAATGCTCAAATAATATACTTCAGTTTGGTCACCAGATTCCTGGAAGCCACAGTCTGGTAAGGTAAGTCCATGGCTTATTATGATGAATGGTTAATAGGGAAATATAGTAAAACATTTCAACTTTTAACAATAACTTTTACAATAATTGTTGTACTTAGAAGTAGCACTGCATCTTGATATACAGATGTAGCAGATGTGAGTGCACAAATGTGTTATTGATAGCTTCATGAGCTCTGTGCAAAATTCTTAAAGAGGTTTTCTGGAATTGAAATACTGATGGTCTATCCTTAGGATAGGCCATCAATGGATGGAGCAGTGTAGTTCTGGTGTCAACTTTCAGCACTGGAGTTACTGCAGAACAGCTGGTCATCAGGGGTGCAGAGCATTGGACCCCTGTCAGTCAGCTATTCTGTAGTAGTTCCAGCTATGGAAGTTAGCACCGGAACTACACAGTTTGGTCTGTTGTGTAGTGGATTGAGCGGATAGCTATAGATCTGCACCCATTGAATTAAATGTTGCAGTATTCAGATCTGTTCACTATAAATGGATGGAGCTGTGTAATTCCGGCATCAGAGTTACTAAAGAACAGCTGACTGGCAGAGGTGCTGTGTTTTAGACCCCTGCTGACCTGATATCTGGTACCTCAGGGCCTCTTTAAATATTGAGATGGGACCGAAAACCGTTCCAGCAAAATCTGCTCTCAGAAAGCCACATGGCGCTCCTTCTCTTCTAAACCCTGCAGTGTGCCCATACAGCAATTTATGAGCACATATGGGGTGTATTTGTAAACTGCAAAATCAGCGTAATAGATGTTGAGGTTTATTTTGCTATGTTACAGGGAAAATGGATTAACATAGAAAATCTACAAAAAAAAGTGAAATTCTGAAATTTCAGTTAATTTTCCGTTAATTCTGATGGAACACCTAAAGTGTTACCCAGGTTTGTAAAAATCCATTTTGAATCATTTCAGAGGTGTAGTTTCTAAAATTTGTGGCTGGCTTCTAATATGTAAGCCCCTCAAAATCACTTTATCACTGAATTGGTATTTTAAAAAGTGGATTTGTTTCTAAAATTCTAAGCCTACTAATATCCTATAATAATAAAATTACATTACAAAATTATATCAACAGGAAGTAGACATACGGTGAATGTTAAGTAATAACTATTTTGGGAGGTATTGCTATCTCTCTAAAAAGCAGAGAAATTCAAATTTAGAACATTGAGAATTTTTCAAAATTTTCTGTAAATTAAGAATTTTTTTTATAAATAAAGGGAAAAAACATTGACCCAAATTTACCACTGGCATGAAATACAATGTGGCACGAGAAAACATTTTCATAATTGCTTGGATAAGTAAAACCATTCCAAAGTTATTACCACATAAAGTCACACACATCAGATTTGCAAAAATTAGCCTGGGCAGGAAGGTGAAAACTGTCTGGATCTTGAAAGGGTTACAGTGAGAGAAAAAAAGTTTAAAAAAAAAGAAATTTTTACAAATAAAAAAATACAAATTCACATAACCCTCCTATCCCCATATTAAAATTAAAAACAAACAATAAATAAATAAAGAACATTACCATCGGCATGTCCCAAAATGCCTGAACTATTAAAATACAAGCATATTTATCCCATACGCTAAATGCCATAATGGAAAAAAAACAAAATGGCTGAATCAGTTTTTTTGGTCACTTCTAGAGATGAGCGAATCTTTAAAAAATTCGATTCGCCGGTTCGCTGATATTTTTGGGAAAAATTCAGTTTGACCCAAATAAATACGCTGCAAATTTCGTTAAAAAATGGCTACTGTATTTCCGGGCTGCAGAGAGCCTTTATACTGGTGTACAACACTGCGCCTTGCAGTAACACGCATAGGGAGTCTGCGTTGGTAGAGAAATAATACTGTGAGTCCGTATGACATGCAGATGACAGGCGTCGCTCTTCCAATCACTGCACACTTCACTTATTAGGGCAGTCACGGGGCCAAAACTGACCAAATAACTCAAGTGTGAACTCAGCCTTACAGGTTAATGTTAGTGTCACGAAGAAGCACACTCCTTATACACCGTCGCCCGCTGATTACACATAGATGTCTACAGAACCTGTTCTATTAAACACTTATACAAGTAGAGCCCCCCGACAGAGTGTAGAGGGGGTCAGCAGTAAGTTTGTGTTGATGTCACTGAATCTTTTGCCCTTCCTCTGATCCGTCAGAACAATAACTGAATAAACCGAATTCTATTATCCTTTAATTGTTGAAATTTTTTTTATGAATGAGGCTTTTTTTCTGGAAAATTGATGGGTGATTGTAGACCTCCTTTTGCTGTATGGACCGAATTACGTCCTCATGGGTCCAGCAGCAAACATAATAAAGACTCTGATGACAACACACCAGCAGACTTTGCCTTTACCATCTATTCACAAATAAATCAAGCAGCTTCAGTAAGTTGAAAATATTTATGTTATCAGTGACTGGTAGACCCCTGCACTGATCGGGCGGGTGTAGCTCCTGCAACAGCTCGATCAGCCCGCCGTACATGTACGGCACTGGTCCTTAAGGGGTTAAATCAAGCAGCTTCAGTGCCGGCCACGCTGAGGAGATGACCGAGATAGCCAAGCACCGTACTTGGCTTTCCTTCAGTAGTATCATTGCTATTAACTCATAGGATTGGTGGTGGTCTCAGCAGTCAGATGCCCACAATCAATACTCATCACCTATCCTGGGGATAGAATATAAGTTGCCATTATAGAACCGCATCTACAAATGGAGCATGTCAGCAGTTTCGACTTCTCTTTAAGTGACATATAGGTGATAAAGGGAACTGTAAAAGCATACCTGTGTGTTGACATAGGTTCCTGATATTCCAAGTTTATTACTTTAGTACACGCTTTATAGGTGGCTTTCATAATTTCATTAGGTTGGAGCCTATAAAATGGAAATATCAAAGCTAAGCCAAGTGGGAATGGATTTAAAAATGACATTGGGACTATTATGTAAAAAAAACAACCAGATTCTGGTTTTCAATTTCTGGTGTTAATTACAATATGAACCCTCTGTGGTTGGCTACACAAGTTTTACATGGGAGGCCCATTTACATCCTTCTGTATAACTATTCTCAAAAAAGCACTGTAAATAACTACTCACATACATTTGCTATTTTTTCAAGGTTCTGGGCATTTCTATGGAGAACTTCAACCAAACACTTCCAACATGGTTCTTCTTGAATGGAATATCTACTGTCCCTCTCCTCAAAATTATAGGGTTTCTTCTATTCATCGTGATGTATATGTTTACATTGGCAGGAAATTGTCTCCTTCTCATTACAGTAAGGCTCAGCCTAGAATTACACACCCCTATGTATTTCTTCTTGAGTAGCCTCTCTTTCATTGACATCTGTTTCTCCTCCACCGTAGTTCCTGTAATCCTCAGAAATACTCTATCTGCAAACAAGAGTATTTCAGTGAGGGGTTGTGTTTTCCAAATGTTCTTCTCATTAGTACTTGGGGTAGCAGAATGTATCTTACTTGCCGTCATGGCTTATGATAGGTTTGTGGCCATATGTAAACCATTACACTACAACGTCATTATGAACATGAGGTTTTGTATTATTTTAGCCATAATACCATGGATTTTTGGTCTAATAAACTCCTTTATACAAGTGTCCATCACCTGGCAACTTCCTTTCTGCAGATCTCATCACCTTAATAATTTTTTTTGTGAAGTACCTGCCTTCCTACGACTATCTTGCAGAGATCCTTGGCTTAATGAGATAGCTATGTATGTGGCAGCTGGGATCATTGTTTTGTGTTCTTTTCTCTTGACATTGATTTCCTATGTTTTTATCATTTCCACCATTTTGAGGATCCATTCCTCACAAGGAAGGCATGCAGTTTTTTCTACATGCACCTCCCACCTCACTGTCGTTATTCTTTATTATGGAACCCTCATGTCCATCTATCTTCAGCCTCGATCTTCTCATTCTCCAGAGACAGACAAGGCAGTATCTGTTCTCTATACGTTGGTCACTCCGATGTTGAATCCCATCATTTACAGCATCAGAAATAAGGAAGTCAAGAAGTGTATAATAAAGAATATAAAAAACAAGACAAACTGTCTAAAACATTCTGACATTATTTATTGTAATGAAGCATGATCAAACTATAATAAAGCAGAAAAGATTTATGAAAACCACAAATAATTACTTTTTCTCTATTTTTTTGACTATAAAATGCACTAAATTATAAAATGCATACAGATTTAGACAACGGAAATTAAGGGAAAAAAATATTTCAGAACTATGCTGTAGGTCTAAACTAGTTGAGGGATTAATGCCATCTATTTTGGTAATTTAGGTTAGAAGAGGCACTAAAAACATGTGCACCTTTGAGCAAGATGTGACTAGTAGAAAGTGTAAAGCACAGAGAGTAACATGCAAGTGTCTTCAGCATTGCAGTCAAGTAGCAATGATCACCCGGACTTCAAGTTAAAGTTTTTGCATGACCCTAGAATTGTTCAGTGTTCTGCCCTTTGCCTCCGAGCCTTACCACAGACAGCTTAAAGCATCAACAGAAGCCTTCTGTAATGGCTATCTGGCAGCCCTTCACAGTGCCCCACCAAATGGGGACAGGGTACATTGTGGTAAGGAGGAAGAGGGAGTGAGAGGGAAAAAGGAGGGAGAGAGATTCAGTCTCAAGACCACAACTTGACCTTGAAATTGACCTTGAGATATAGGAAGGAGATTGGAAGAATGGAGAGGCATTGATAGCGGAGAAAAAAAAGAAGAGGCAGGAAAAGGGAAATGAAAAAATGTAAATTTCGGCCCACCCCAGTTTTAAGTTAAACAATTATCAATTACACATCAATACATTTTTTAATTCAGTGGTTTGCATTATTTTGTACACCAGCTTCTAAGAGGTGCTTCCTAATAAGAATGATTTTTACAGACCGCCAAAAATACGCCTAAAACCCCGCCCCTTCAAAAATAAAAAAACATTTTTAGAGGAAAAATTGTTAGGAAACATTCTTTCCTGTATATTCAATTGTATATACAGTGCAGGTGCTGCCAAAAATTACAAGGAATAAGCACTCAGATACAGCCTGTATATCACATAAAGGAGGGCCTCATTCACATGGTGCTACAATTGTTCAGGTAGTGGGACTGCTACACTCATAAAGCCTATGCACTAAGTGAAAGGGCTCATCCAAACAAAAGTTAAAGGCGGCACTCACCACTGCATATCAAAACTTCTTTATTCTTGCTTCACGAGCATAACATCAGGGCTGGGGCGGACAAACCTTCTGCAGGCACCACGCTCAGTAGCGACAGCTGGTTTGCACTAAATGTAAAAATGAAAATAATTTTTTCGTGCGGTAATGTTACACTGCAGAGTTAGCGCAGGGAATGTCGGTCAACATTTGTTGCCTCTTTACATGATGGAAACTCGTTACCGGAACTATACCACAATTACAAGCTGCTCTCTGACTATCTTGGAATTTTATTGTCTACCCCAAAGAAAGATTTACAGAAAGTGGCACGTACAATGAAAAAAAGGAATACAATAGATTTTATAACCAGGGATAACAACATTTGACTGTATTACCAGTAATGCTCTCCACAATAGAAAGAAACATGGTCAATCCTAAAAAGACAAATCCAGGATTAAAGAGAATCCCTGAATGGTCATTCCCCCTGGAAACGGACATGATTTCAAGTGTCTGCTGATAATTGTAATTCCTCAAGACCTGAAATGCAAAAGGGTCTAAAATCTCCTGAAAAGGCATCTTCAAAGGAGAGAGGAGAAAAAAGAGTAAAGCCTGACATATTAAAACATAAAAATTTGTAATATTTACCCCTATGCCACTATATTAAGACCAGAATCCTGTAAACACATGCGTTAAAGATTCACCACCGAAGGAAAGCAAATTAATTTCCTTCCAAGTCAGAGACATAGAAAAAGAATATACCATGTGAGCTGACCCCCAAAATAATTGTAGGTGAAGGCCTGCAGGTGAGCTGACCCTCCCTGAAGAGGGACATGAGGAGATATTGTACACTGATCCCCAAGCTCTTCAGCATCCACAGTCAGAAGAAGATAATGGTGGGGAATGGCAATTAGTGTTTCACTTGGTGGATGATGCGGATGAGACACAGTTGTCAATGAGTGAGGGTCTTGTTAGGTCAACACAAGTCAGGAGGATGACCAGAGTGAGGAAGTGGAAGAGGAGATGGGGGACGATGACATCACTGACCCAACCTGGAAAGGTGGCAAGCCAAGCAAGGACAGAAGAACAGAGGGGGGGGGATCCACAGCACCGCAACAGGCTGGAAGAGGCTGTGGGGTTGCAAAAGGGAGAAGCCGGGCCACACCAAATAGGCCCGCAACTCCCGCAGCCTGGCGCTTTTTTTAGGAGAGTGGGGACGATTAAAGAATTGTAATTTGCTAACTGTATCTGTGCTATACCAAAATAAGAACTCATCAATAAACAAATAAACATAACATATCTTACATGCTATTCATTAACTCTAACTCAAACCATAATAACAATAAAAACTCAAACCCAGGAACATAATGGGGGAAGACTGTACACTGAAGGCAAGATGAGTAGGGGTTGTGAACACTAGCAACCTCACCACCACCGGCATGATCCGCCACATGTCATCCAAGCACCCTTATTGGTGGGCCGTACCCCTGGGTCCACAATCAGTGTCTTTGGGTCACACCACTGCTTCCTCTTCCTCCCCTGTGTTATGTGCTGGCCAATTCTCTGTCCTAGACACAGGCCTGGATGACTCCCGCCCTGCAGCGGGGCCTTCGCAAGCACCATCAGCTAGCACACCCACTTCTGTGCCCAAGCACAGTGTAGAGATATTCTTGCCCCAGGCCTTTAATCAAAAGCGCAACTAGCCAGCCACCCAGCCACAGGCTATAGCACTAAATGCGCGCCTTTCAAAATTTATGGTCATGGAAATGTTGCCATTTAGGCCTGTGGACACTGAGGCTTTCCTCAGCCTCATGGCGGTGGACATCCTTCGTTATTCAGTCCCCAGCCGCCACTATTTTTCTCGGTGTGCCGTCCCCGCATTACAATGCCAATTGTGTCCTGTAACATCACCTGTGCCCTGACCCACGCAGTTATTGGGAAGGTCCACTTAACGACGGACAAATGGACAAGTGCTTTTGGCCAGGGACACTACATTTCAATGGCGGCACACTGGGTAAATCTTGTGGAGGCCGGTAGCGAGTCGTACCCTGGAATGGCACAGGTGTTACCGACACCAAGGATTGTAGGCACTACATCCATCAGGATTTCCGCCACCACCTACATTAGTGGCTGCACCCCACTCCCCTTCTCCACCTCCGCCTACACTTCAAACTCTGAATTCTCATCTTGCAGCAGCAGTTAACCTTCAGTCAGAAGAAGTGTAGAACGGCTGTGGGGAAGCAGCAAAAGGCCGTGCTGAAACTCATTTTTTTATGTGACAAACAGCACACCGCCGCGGAACTGTGGCAGGGTATAAGGGACCAGACTGAGCTGTGGCTCTCGCCACTCAACCTACAACCAGACATCGGTGGTTGTTGTGTCTGATAATGGCTATAACTTGTTGGCAGCTTTGGAGCTTGGCAAGCTCACACGCATGGCAATCGTACAGCATATATGTCCCATGCACAACAAACATCCCAAACTTATACATTAATATAACTTAAAACATAACACACGAGAGTGGAGGTAAACCAATGACATGGCCTGTTAATTAACTCATAAATAACTAAATAACCATAACATATAACCAAATAACCTACAACCAGGCATAGTTGAAAAACTGTCCTGCCCAGGCAGTAGTGTGGCATCAGAGCGGGTATTTAGTGACGCAGGGGCCATAGTTACCCCAAGAAGAACTCACCTGTCCACCCAAAATGTGGAGAGACTGACCTTTGTCAAGATGAATCAGGCGTGGATCAGCCCGGATTTCCACCCACCAATGCCTGATATATCAGACAAGATCATCCATGGTGCCACACCAACACTTTGACAAAAGAGACCAGTTTCTTCTGGCTACCTGCCTCAGCTACTATTCTGATGTTGCCACCTGCCTGATGCCACACATCTGATACCAAGTGCTCCTTCTTTCACCCACCATCTTTAGTTGGTACTGGTATTGCCACCCAACAACACACTATGTCACCTTGCCACTATGTGGCCTCTTCATACTGCTGCAACCTCCACACTATGTCACCTTGCCAATCTGTATTCTCCTCATGCTGCTACCACTTCAACACTATGTCACCTTGCCACTCTGTGGTCACCTGATGATGCTGCCACCTCCACACTGTGTCACCTTGCCACTCTGTGGTCTCCTCATGCTGCTACCACTTCGACACTATGTCACCTTGTCAGTCTGTGGCCTCCTCATGCTGCTACCACCTCCATACTATGTCACCTTGCCACTCTGTGGTCTCCTCATGCTGCTGCCACCTCCACATTATGTCACCTTGCTACTCTGCGGTCTCCTCATGCTTTTCCCACCCTCCCCACTTCATGACTGGGCCACTATTTTGCCTTTCAGCCTGGCTGGCATCATAATTTATTTGACCCTTCTTCTAATCTGTCAGAAGGAGGGAAAAATTAGACACATAAAGGATCCTGTCTTTATAACAGCTGTAAGGCCTGTTAGGTCCCATCAGAATTGGCTTGTGATTTGATAGCCAAAAGCAGGAGTGGGTACAAAACACAGAAGACATGCAAATATTCCATTAACGTGTCATCTCTATTTTGGATCCACTTGTGTTTTTTTTGGCATTAGCAATACTGATGGATTACTGACCAAATGCTGACCAAGTGAAGGCGGATGCCCCACCAACAGGATCTGTTTTTTGAGGGTTATTGTACTGACGGATCAGAGGAAGGGCAAAATAATTAGTGAGGTTGACACAAACTTACTGCTGACACCCTCTCCACTCTCGGGGTGCTCTACTTGTATAAGCGTTTAACAGAACCTGTAGGCATTTATGTGGAATCAGCTTACAACAGTGTAAAAGGAGTGCGCTTCTTTTTGGCGCTAACATTGACCTGTAAGGCTGAGTTCATACTTGAGTTATTTGGTCAGTTTTGGCCCAGTGACTGCCCAAATAAGTGAAGTGTGCAGTAATTCTAAAAGCGACGCCTGTCATCTGCATGTCATACTGACTCACAGTATGGTTTCACTACCACAGCAGACTCCCTATGCATGTTACTGCAAGGCACAGTGTTTTACAGAACTACCCAGATATAGACTGGGAAACTGAAAGCTGTACATCCCAAAAAGGAGAAGACGATTTCCTTTCCCAACGGGTTCAGGACCCCACTAGAGGGACGGCCACACTGGACTTAGTATTAACCATTAGACCTGACAGAACAACAGACGTACAGGTTGGGGGACACCTGGGAAATAGTGACCATAAAGTTATAACCTTCCAATTATCCTTCAAACGAGAGTTTCTAAAGGGAGGAACAAAAATACCAAACTTCAAAAAAGCAAAATTTAGCCAACTAAGCGAGGCCATAGGCCTAACTAACTGGGACAAAGTCCTCAAAAATAAAAATACAACCATAAAATGGGAGATTTTTAAAAGCATTGTAACATCTAATTGTGAGAGGTACATACCTTATGGGAATAAAAGGCTAAGGAACAATAAGAAACCAATGTGGATAAATGGAACCGTAAAGAAAGCAATAAATGACAAAAAGAAAGCATATAAATCACTAAAACAGGAGGGGAGTCAGGAAGCACTGAAAAACTATAAGGAAAAAAATAGAATATGTAAAATACTAATAAAATTTGCCATACTAGAGACCGAGAGATTAATTGCCAAAGAGAGTAAAACTAACCCTAAAATGTTCTTCAATTATATAAATAGTAAAAAATATAAATCTGAAGGAGTCCGCCCTCTACATAGCAATGAGGGGGGTGTTGCAGAGAGCGACGAGGATAAAACAAAACTATTAAACATTTTTTTCTCCACTATATTCACTGAGAAAAATAAACTGTCAGATGAAATGCAGAATGTAAAAGTAAATTCCCCATTAAAAGTGCCCTGTGTGACCCAGGAAGAAGTACAACAGCGACTTAAAAAGATTAAAATAGACAAATCGCCAGGACCGGATGGCATACACCCCCGTATCCTAAGGGAATTAAGTGATGTCATAGCCAGACCATTATTTCTGATATTTACGGACTCTATAATAACAGGGAATGTTCCACAGGATTGGCACATAGCAAATGTGGTGCCAATATTCAAAAATGGTCCAAAAACAGAGCCTGGAAATTATAGGCCGGTAAGTTTAACATCTGTCGTGGGTAAACTGTTTGAAGGGTTTCTAAGAGATGCTATTTTGGAGTATCTCAATGAAAATAAGCAAATTACACCATATCAGCATGGCTTCATGAGGGATCGTCATGCCAAACGAATTTAATCAGCTTCTATGAGGAGGTAAATTCTAGACTTGACAGCGGCGAATCAATGGGTGTCATATATCTGGACTTCTCCAAAGCATTTGACACTGTACCTCATAAAAGGTTAGTATATAAAATGAGGATGCTCGGACTGGGAGAAAATATCTGTATGTGGGTAAGTAACTGGCTGAGTGACAGAAAACAGAGGGTGGTTATTAACGGTAGATACTCAGATTGGGTCACTGTAACTAGTGGGGTACCTCAGGGGTCAGTATTGGGCCCTATTCTCTTCAATATATTTATTAATGATCTTGTAGAAGGCCTGCACAGTAAAATATCCATTTTTGCAGATGACACTAAACTGTGTAAAGTAATTAACACTGAAGAGGACAGTTTTCTGCTACAGAGGGATCTGGATAGATTGGAGGCTTGGGCAGAGAAATGGCAGATGAGGTTTAACACTGACAAATGTAAAGTTATACACAGGGGAAGGAATAATGCAAGTCACCCGTACATATTAAATGGTAAAAAACTCGGTAACACTGACATGGAAAAAGATCTAGGAATTTTAATAAACAGCAAATTAAGCTGCAAAAACCAGTGTCAGGCAGCTGCTGCCAAGGCCAATAAGATAATGGGTTGCATCAAAAGGGGCATAGACGCCCATGATGAGAACATAGTCCTACCACTTTACAAATCACTAGTCAGACCACACATGGAGTACTGTGTACAGTTCTGGGCTCCTGTGAACAAGGCAGACATAGCAGAGCTGGAGAGGGTTCAGAGGAGGGCAACTAAAGTAATACCTAAAATGAGGGATCTACTGTACCCTGAAAGGTTATCAAAATTAGGGTAATTCACTTTAGAAAAAAGACGACTGAGGGGAGATCTAATAACTATGTATAAATATATCAGGGGTCAGTACAGAGATCTCTCCCATCATCTATTTATCCCCAGGACTGTGACTGTGACAAGGGGACATCCTCTGCGTCTGGAGGAAAGAAGGTTTGTACACAAACATAGAAAAGGATTCTTCACGGTTAGAGCAGTGAGACTATGGAACTCTCTGCCTGAGGAGGTGGTGATGGTGAGTACAATAAAGGAATTCAAGAGGGGACTGGATGTATTTCTGGAGTGTAATAATATTACAGGCTACAGCTACTAGAGAGGGGTCGTTGATCCAGGGAGTTATTCTGATTGCCTGATTGGAGTCGGGAAGGAATTTTTTTTCCCCTTAAGTGGGGAAAATTGGCTTCTGCCTCACAGGGTTTTTTTGCCTTCCTCTGGATCAACTTGTAGGAAACAGGCGGAACTGGATTGCCAAATGTCTTTTTTCAGTCTTATATACTATGTTACTATAAAGGCTCTCTGCAGACAGGAAATAGCTGTTTTTTAATAAGATCTTCCACGGATAAATGCGGATCGATCCAAATTTTTTCAGAAAATTTGACGAATCGGCCGACTGAATTTTAGAAAAAATCGCTCATCTCTAATTGCTACTTTAACAAACTTAGATAAGTATAAATGATCTACAGATACTTATTGGAGTTAACTGTTAATCCCAAAAGAGGTGGAAATTGAGCTGAGATTAATTATAACTACATCACTGTCCCTTGCCACCTGCTGTACTGAAATATATAATGACTGCAGAAAAACATGCTGCAATACGTTGCCATATGACACATTGAGCAGTGCTCAAGGTGGAAAATTCTGTGAGTCCTGCTTCTCTGTCCACACAAGTAAGTGTCAGGTTTTCCTGTATGAGTTTGTACAACTGTTGAGCTGTCAATCACCGTGTGTGAGAAGAGGAAGCCAGACTCAAAGACTTTCTCTATGAGTCCAGTCAGCATTTAAACCATTTTCTACAAGAAAATACCTAATGACAAAAACTATATATTGCACAGTTTGTCAGATGACCCATCTTTAAAGTGGAACAGAAAAGTATTGTTTGTTTGCAGCACACGGCCCTGTGTAAGCAGAGATGTACTGCCGATAAGTAATGAATTGTATGTGGATGAATAATCGTTTTTCCCCATACAGAGGAAATTATTGCAGCATGTAAATGCAGCTTTACAAGCTGGCAATGATCACAAATTAATTTGTTCATTCCCAATGATTACCCTGTGAATCAATTAACATAAATGGACCCTTTCAGTGTATCTGTCTCTTGGTAAATAACCTATCAAAGAAGTTGGGCTGATAACATAAGTATTATGTTTTTATATGTCACCTTTTATTAAGTATAGGAAGATAATTATGACATTAAAGTTAAGCTAAGATATGTTGTTCCTTGAAGGGTTGAAGACCAGATCAATGGTGAGATAGGCAGTCTGTTCTGAAGAATGCTAAACCAGTGCTCTTTAGTAAGAATACAGTGTATACAAATAAACCATGAGAACCTTTAACTGTTTTATCTCTTAGCTACCATTCACCAGCTGAAGTACATATAATGGAAGATTCAAATCAAACATCTACAGGAGGATTCATCCTCCTTGGACTGTCCAATGTCCCGTATCTTCAGGTCATCTGCTTTATTGTGTTCTTGATAATGTATATGTTAACACTGTCAGGGAATGTTCTACTGATCATCGTGGTGAGGGCCAACTCAAAACTCAACACTCCCATGTACTTCTTCTTGACTAATCTCTCCACAATTGACATCTGCTTCTCCTCCACCATTGTGCCTAAAATTTTAATAAACACTATATCCAAAGACAGAAGTATTTCTCTGGTGGGATGTGCACTTCAAATGTATTTCCACATGGCTTTGGGAGCCACAGAGTGTGTCCTTCTTGCTGTCATGGCCTATGATCGATTTGCAGCCATTTGTAGACCATTGAACTACCAAACAATTATTAACAAGAAGATGTGTGCTTGCTTAGCCTCCATGTCATGGGGTGTGGGCTTCGGTAATGCCACTATTCATACGCCCCTCACTTTCCAACTACCATTTTGTAAATCCCATCATGTTAACCATTTCTTCTGTGAAATGCCTCCTTTTTTTGCCCTCTCCTGCAAAGACACCCGTACAAATGAAATAATCGTGTACGTTGCGGCAATGTTTATTGTCATGTATGCTTTCCTTCTGACGTTAATTTCTTATATCCAGATCATCTTCACCATCATTAAGATCCGTTCTTCACAGGGGAGAGAGAAAGCCTTTTCCACGTGTGCCTCCCACCTCACTGTTGTGTCTCTGTACTATGGGACTATCATCTTCATGTACCTGAAACCTCGTTCTGTGTACTCTCCTGAGATAGGCAAGACCATGTCTATTCTATATACAGCGGTAACTCCAATGTTGAATCCCATTATCTACAGCATGAGAAACAAGGATGTCAAAGACACCATCAAAATTAGACTTTCTAAGAAATCAAACCATTCAAACAAGAAACATGGTTCCGAAACACTAAGCAAATTTAGAAGGTTTACTGACTAAGGGAAGCATCACTTGCACAGTTTTTTAGGGCAGTCTTTGGATTTTTGTGCTATGCCAAATTTATGAGATGACTCACAGACTTCATCATTTTGCTGCACGTGTAATGTGGTTTTGCCTTTTTTAAATGATTGTGGAGGTTAGCCGACATACTTTGTGCGACATTTTTCAATGTCGCACGTCATAAATAATCTTTAAAAGTGATTTCTTTTCCACTTCTGAAAGAGGAGTGGGAACGCAAAAGTTAGAATACTTTGTGCAAATTGTCATGTGTGCCAAAACATGCGACAATACAACACCGCAAGACTGGTGTAACAGCTTTCATAAAAGTTCCTCCAGATTTTTGAAGTACATTAATCTCATTGACTAACATGGTTGGCATTGTTCTACATGTCATCAATGTCTCATTAGTGGTGTATCAACCTCTGGAACTTCCATAGATCATGAGAATGGTTTTCCGACAAATCACCAATCATAATCATTTGCTGTTTTTGGTATATTAACAAGTGAATAGGATTAGGTTGCAGGTCATACACGGCCAGGGGTTGGGTGTAACACTATATTTTACGTAGGGCTGATGCAGGACAAAAAATTACCATCATACAATGCACAATAAAAACACCACAGTACTCATAGAAAGCTTGTAGACTACTATATATGCATTTGTTGCATTATTAGATAGAAGTTGGTTGATAGTTGAACAACAGTTGAAGAAACAAACATTTGGTGAATGTTCATTTTGCAGCCATTCACAATGTAGTCCATATTGGCCATTAACGTGGTTCCAATTGGCCATGCATATTCAATGAAACTAGGCGATGGACAAAAAAACTTCATTAGTTTAAAGAAAGATGTTTCATTCATGAACAATCTTTCTTTGAATGATCTTTTGTCCCGCTATCAGATGAAAATTTTAAACATGGCCGACTTCTCTTCAACCAATATTGGTCTGTCATCGGTCAGTTAAAACGATTATACATTGTTAAATTTCACCCAACAAACCGTTGTTTTGGTTGAAATCGCCACTGGCTGGACTCCATCAGAACTTCACGATAGCAGGCCTCAAAGTATTTAGAAGGTCCGAGGCTGCCATAGCAACCAAATGGTTCCCTTGATTTTGGCATGGGGAAGCCGGTAAGGTTCGAGGAGAGCAGCTCTCCTGCTTAAAAAGTATAGTATTCTTTTTTCATGTTATGAATTTATATAGCGCTACTATATTCTACTGCGCTTTACAGACATTAGCATCAAGCTGTCCCCTTTGGAGCTCACAGGAAACTGGAGAGAAACCCAAGCAAAGATGGGCAGAACATACAAACTCCATGCACATGTTGTCCTTGGTAGGATTTAAACCTAGGACCCTATCGCTGCAAGGCATCAGTGATAACCACTGAACCACTGTGCAAATCAGACTGTAACATTATGGAAACATGGGCTCCAACTCTCATATAAGTGTTGCAGACCCTTTAAAGAGGACCTTTTACTGGTCCACAGTTTATAAGGCAAATGTATATACATGCAGAGCGGCACCCAGGGATGACCCTGCACTTACTATTATCCCTGGGTGCCGCTCTGTTCGTCCTCTGTAGCCCCCGGTACCGGCACTCCTGCTGCTGCTAGTTTTGCCTGGGGCGGAGACATCTTCTTTTGCCCTGGGCGTCTCCTTCTCCCAGGGCTGGAGCGCTGGCCAATCGCTGTGCTCAGCTCATATTCAGGATATGAGCTGAGCGCTGCGATTGGCCAGTGCTCCAGCCCTGGGAGAAGGAGACGCCCAGGGCAGAAGAAGATGTCTCCGCCCCAGGCAAAATTAGAGCAGCAGGAGCGCCGGTACCGGGGGCTACAGAGGACGAACGGAGCGGCACCCAGGGATACAAGTAAGTGCAGGGACATCCCTGGGTGCCGCTCTCAATGTACATAGCTTTACCTCATAAACTGTGGACCAGTGAAAGGTCCTCTTTAAATACCTGATTTGCAAAGATGCTAAGAGTTATACTCCCACTTATTTAATATTGATAGCCTATCCTAAGGTCACAGATAATAAATATTGCCGTCCTGGAGCTAGGCTAACCTGTGTTGGAGGTTCCATTAGGAGCTTAAGGCAAAAAATGTAGACAACCATTACCAACCTTTTTCTATGTCTTACTTTTAACTATTTTTCAAGAAACAGGAGCAGATTTACTAAGCCTGTTGAAGGTTTAAGCATAGACAGGTTGCTTAGACCTGCACCAAATTTACTACTGTGCCTTAAGATGGGTGATAAACACATTCTTCTATACCACCTATTAGCTGGCTTACTTTGAGACAGAACTTTATCCAGAATGTACCACAAAATTTGCATCTTAGGCCATTCCCCTTTCCCATGAGGCCACAACCCTTGCAGGTGCTGCACTTTTTGGCACAATTTACGCTCAAATTTAGGCGCACTCACATTAGTAAATGTTGGCCAATGTACTGTCATATGTACACATCGTCCTAAAATCACATTAGCAGCTCAAAATTATAACGAGCCTTCCAATAGGTATGAAAGTGCTAAAAAGGTAATCATCTACAGTTTACAAGTATAGCCGAATGTGCAAAGTCAAAACATAAGAAGAAATACCAGCCAGGTTGCTTGTGCCCCAACACACGTTTCACCTAATGCTTTAACAGGGGATATGGGGAATGCTTCATTAGGCAAAATTCTTTTTGGGGCGCGGGAGCAACCGGGTTGGTATTTCTTCTTATGTTTGGAATTTGCACATTCAGCTATACTTGTAAACTGTAGATGATTAACTTTTTAGCACTGTCAAGTTTATTGGAAGGCACTTGCACTTTATAATTTTAAGCTGCTAATGTGATTTTGAGATAATATGCAATAATTATGTACACATATACTGAATCTAACTGGGGATTGCACTGGTTTATTATTTCAAAACATGCCTGATACTACCATTGTCAACAAAGCTACAATCGTGTGCATGAGCCCTTAGGTACGGTATAAGGAACATCAAACAGTTTCACACATGATAGACTTAGATATGTCTAAGTATCATACACAAAAGGCTTAGATATACCAGCTCAGAATATATTATCATACATGATAGGTTTCAATACACCAGTTTAGCAGATAGTAAGACATATGATAGCCTTAGTTATACTGACTCAGCACAAAATATTACGCATGATAGGACTAAAGCTGGCCATACATTTGAGATAATGATTAGCCACATTGCAGCCGATTAGTTGTCCATGAGATTGTTCGAACTGAACTGATCAAACAGGGAGTCAGTTTTTTTTATAAAAAGCCAATAAATGACATTTTCGTCAGACAAGAGTCTGTATATCTGGCTTCCTCACCACTCATACACAAAGCATGTGATCCCTACTTTTACTCCCAAACACAGAGAAAGCCTGTAAGTCCTGCTTCCCCATCACTCAAAGAGAAAGCCTGTAAATCCTGCTTCACCACCACTCATAGAAAAAGCCTGTGAGTCCTCCTTCCCCACCACTTATAGAGAAAGCCTGTGAGTCCTGCTTCCCCACAACTGATAGAGAAAACCTGTGAGTCCTGCTACCTCCACCACTCATAGAGAAAGCCTGTGAGTCCTGCTTCACCACCACTCATAGAGAAAGGTTGTGAGTCCTGCTTCCTCACCACTCATAGAGAAAGCCTGTAAGTCCTGCTTCCCCACCACTCATAGAGAAAGCTGTGAGTTCTGCTTCCCCACCACTCATAGAGAAAGCCTATGAGTCCTGCTTCCCCACCACTCATAGAGAAAACCTGCAATTCCTGCTTCCCCACCACTCATAGAGAAAACCTGCAATTCCTGCTTCCCCACCACTAATAGAGAAAGTTTGTGAGTCCTGCTTCCCCACCGCTCATACAAAAAGCCTGTGAGTCCTCCTTCTCCACCACTCATAGAGAAAGCATGTGAGTCCTGCTTCTCCACCACTCATAGAGAAAGCATGTGAGTCCTGCTTCTCCACCACTCATAGAGAAAGTCTGTGAGTCCTGCTTCACCCAACACTCATAAAGAAAGTCTGTGAGTCCTGCTTCCTTATCCACTCTTAGAGAAAGCCTGTGAGTCCTGCTTTCCTGCCACTCATAGAGAAATCCTGAGAGTTCTGTTTATCTCGTGAACTTACAGAGAAAACCTGTGAGTCCTGATAAAAGGATATCCTGTTTTTCCTACCACTCAAGAGAATGACTGTAAGAGTTGCTTTCTTTACTAACTAATAGATAAACCTGTGAGTTGATCTTACCCTACCTATTTAAAAAGAAAGCTTGTGAGGCCTTCTTCCCCCACCCACTCATAGAGACAGCATGTAAGTCCCGTTCCTCTGTCCACTCATAGAGAGAGTCTATGAGTCGTGTTTCCCCCACCTACTTCTAGTCTGCTTCTCTGTCTACAGAAGTACTTGTCAGCTTTTGCTATATGATTTTATATAAGTGTTGAGCTGTCAATCACTGTGTGTGGGCTGAGGAAGCCAGGCTCAAATGCTTTCTCTATGAGTCCTGTCAGCATTTAAACAGTTTTCTACAAGAACATAGTAAATCTTATCAGAAGAACTATATATTGCCCACTGCAGCTTTTGATCTGATGGTATTACAGGATACCATGAAATAGGAGAATTGACAATTGGGACAATAATTGTGTAAAACCTTTCTATAACTGTGTTGCTAATTACCCCACAATCAAGAAAAATGCTTAAATTTATATATAAATGCATATATTTACACAGATCAACTTTAAAGGGTATGTACAGCTTCAGGGACATTTTTTTTTATGATTGCATTTAATTATTTTTTTTCAATTGGTTTTTATTAAAAATATTGAGCCATTCTGTCACAAAGGGTTAAAGGGAGTTATAGACTCCTTTGCGCTAATTACAATGGTACTTTTATTTGTTCTGTGCCTCGCCAAGATCTTAAAAAAATGACCTTTTAAACGTATGCTAATAAGCTTTGGCAAGTGCCCACGGGCGGCGTTACTGCAGCAAGTGCGAAGGCCCCTCGGTGATGTGCCCAGAAAATCATACCTCTTTCACCCCTATAGCCCACCCTTGTTTCCTATTATTACCTCCTCCTCTCCCTCCCAGATCTCGAGCCTGGCTGCTCCACACTTGTTCCGCACCTGCGCACTGCTGTGCCCATTATGGGCAGAGGAACAGGTAGTTGGACTGCGCATGCGCCGGCGGCTCATTAGTATATGTTTAAAAAGTAATTTTTTTAGGATCTCGGCGAGGCACAGAACAAATAAATTACCATTGTAATGAGGGCAACGGAGTCTATAACCTGATCTGATCTTTCTAAAAGGCTCAGATTAGGCGACAGACTCCCTTTAATTGTTTTTCTAGCTATGTGCATCCTTTCACTTTGCATCGGTCATCTAATAACCCTTATCTCAAAATTACTAAGGGGTCCTAAACTCTCAATTAGTCTAAAAAAACTAATTGAAAAAAAATATTTTTAATTCATAATGAGTAGAATGCACTACTTAAAAAAATGCCCCCATTATAGGAGTTTTCCAAGACTTTTAAACTGATGACCAGATGATCAGTATCTGATTGGTTGGGGTCTGACACCTGTAACCCTTGCTGATCAGCAGTTTGAGAAGGAATCAGCGCTCGTAATACAGCCACAGCATTCTCTCAGCTAAAGAAGAACAGCGCCATACATTGTATAGTGGCAGTGCTTGGTATTGCAGCTCAGCCCCATTCACTTCAATGGGACTGAGCTGCGCCTAGACCATGTGACCAATGAACATGACGTCACATGGCCTAAGCAAAGCTGTGAGAAGGCCACAGCGCTACTGCAAGTGCAAGTGCCTACTTAAACAGTTGATTGGCGGGGGTACTAGGAATAAGACCCCACCGATCAGATACTGATGACCTATACAAAGTTTCAGAAAGCGCCTTTAAATTTTCAGAGATCAACTTAATGCAACACTTCATCTTTCACTTCACCAAGATGAACCAACTCAGCAAGTAAAAGTCTCCTTCTCAAGTCAAAGGGCAGCCAATCTCCCACTCTCCACTGGTTACTCATGGTTGAAGTTACCCAAAACTGCTACTGACCCAGTGATAGCCCTCTTAGGACTGAAGTCCTGAAGGCCACACAGACTTTAAAATGACTCCTGCTGATGCCAGCAACAGATAAAAAAAACTAGCAGCCAGCTAAATAAGGTAACTTTAACTACCCTGATGGGGTATGGCAGCTCACATGCCCACCACAACACAGGATAAAATGTGTGCCCCTTCCCTTTACAGAGGAGCCAAAGGGAGCTCCTTCCCCCTGTCAAACACCTTAGTAGTTAAAGGGCTGGGAATAGAGGTATTGTAATTCTGATCCTAGCCATTATTGTAGGAGCCCATCTGTTAGTGACTGCCAGACTCTCATGGTGACTGCATGGCCACACCACTTGCAACCAAGCATCACCAAAACAGTACGTCATGGTGCCTCAATTCAAGGCAATCCATGGCCACAACTATCACCTGCAATCGCCAGGTAAATCCTGGTAAATCTACTCTGACCAATAGGGAAGGGTCCTGAATGGGGGAACCCTCTATTATCTTTAGTCATTATAAGGTGACAGACTTGAAGAGGTTATAGTAACATAAATAAATGTTTATATCTATATCAAACTTCAAAATCTTCTCCAATAAAGAGTTGAGGAAACTCTGTTGTAAGCTAAAGTTATTTTCTTCTACGGGGAACCTATTAAAAGTTTCTCCTCATTGTCATCCACTAAAAGTTTAAGAAAAAGTTAAAGTAATCTTTAGAGACTCCTGACTAACCTGGGGACTTACTTCGGCTCAAATGATTTACTGCACCTATAAATGTAAAGTTCAGAATTTATATAATTGAGAACATTCAAAAAATGAATTCAATTATTTTTTTAAATGAAAAAATCCATGAACAAATGCTCAAATAATATATTTCAGTTTAGTCACCAAATTCCTCGAAGCCATATTCTGGTAAGGTAAGTTCTTGGCATATTATTTATGGTGAATGGTTAATAGGGAAATATAGTTAAAAATTTCAACTTTTAACAATAACTTTTACAATGATTATTGTACTTAGAAGTAAAGCTTCCATCTTGGTTTACAGATGTAGCAGACCTGAGTGAACAGATGTGTTGTATAGAAATAATAGATATGTGTATAGTAATAATCTATAAAAAAAACCTAAGTACTAAACATTGTCGCCTCCTAGAGTGGCAACGAAAACATAAAGAAAGTAAAAAAAAAATATATAACTTTTTTTTTTAAATATAAACATTTTAATCACCACCCTATCCTTAGAATAAAAAATACATAAATGATAAAAAAAAATATAAACATCACCGCAACCACAAACGCTTGTACTATTAAACTATAAAATATTTTTCCAATACTGCAAATGGTATGACGGAAAAAAGTATAAAAAATGGCTAATCTGCCATTTTTACAGTATTTGGGCACATAAAACCTATACATATGTGGTATCAATTTAATCATAGTGACGCAGAGAATGTAGGGCACTGGTCAGGTTTGCGACAAAGAGAATGCTGTAGAGACAAACTCATAAAACTGTGGAGGAATAGGGTTTTTTCCCAATTCCACCCTGTTTGGAATTTTTTTCCCGCTTCCCACCACATTGTATGCCATAATAAATGGTGGAATTAGAATGTGCAACTTGTCCAGCAAAAAAAGAAACAAGCCCTTATATGGATATGCGAACAGAAAAATTAAAAAGCTATGGCTCCAGGAAGACAGGGAAGGAAAATGAAAATGTGAAAATAAAAACACCTCCGATATCCTAAGAGTTAAAATGTTTTTCCAACAGTTTACAACTGATGACCTATCCAAACCACCTAATCATAGTATAAAAAAGCTTTCAAAATGTATTAGTCCTATAGCCTACAATCAACCTCAATTCTGTTCACAGACCCTCATGGAGTTCTTTGATACAGAGAACCCCTTTTTTATGGCCAGGCTAGGTGCTGAGATAATAAAAAAAAGACTCATCTTTTAAGAGAAGTCTGGTTCCAGCACCGAGTTCCCATCTGCTCTTCTTCCGGTGACAGTGGTCTCCAGTCACAGTGGTTATGTGCCATGACCGCACATGTCAATGCCGAGGTCATTGGTTGGTAACAGTGATGTGCGTATACTGTAGAAGCCACATTACACTTCTGGTCCAGTGGGGACCAAAGGCAAGGGAGAAGGGAGCTCAGCACTGGGACAGAAATGCCAGTGACAGATGAATGTATTTTTCTTTTAATCCCCACATTCAGCTTGGCAATATCAAAAGGGGTTCCAAGTCTTGGGACTCTCCTTAAAAAGGATGGGCATGTCTCATGTCTTAGACTACCTAATGGTCACTGATAGAGATCCAATATATACAGTACACAACTATATTTTTAAAGTAATTATTGATATTTTGCCTTCTATTAACTGTTTATTAAAAGCTACACTTTAACAAATTTCCTTTTTGATGTGCTGGAGGATACCACAAGAGGCGATCAGTGAAATGAAACTACTGAGATTAATAATATTAATTCCCAACACTTTAGCTTAAAAGTTGCTATGGATATTGTTGCCTGGACCTACTAAGTCAGCACAGCAGGAAGCTCAGTTAACATGCAGAAGGTGATGATTTCTAAGAGCACCTCAAATGGGTGTTTGTAGGACCACTGACCACATGTAGGACCACTTTTAGGCTTGCTTCATGTAGGTCATCTTTTAGATTATATTTCGAATGGACATCCCCTTAGCCCGACCCATACCTCATAGTTTCTGTGCCTGGTATCACATTGCCCTGCATAACCCGCAGCCTAGGTACTGCCATACTTGTCATCTTTCTCTCGCCTGAACATGAGTATGGCAGGGAGTTGCACATAGATCACAGGATTTATTGCTGTTAAGACATATGTCAGCATGCTGTCTCCTATTTTCTAAAGGGCCAGCACTTACCATTGCATCCACTCTCTTACCATTGCTAATGTCCAGGTCTTTTGATGCTAGAAGCTACTAAGAAACTATTGTGTTCTGATATTTTGTGTTTGATCCAGTCTTCTTCCTGACCTCATCTGCCACCAGTTTTGACCTACCATTATTCTAATGTTTGCCAGAAATCCATCTAACATGACTTCAGCTATTTATCATTTTGGATATATGCGACCCTCTGATTACCTAACTTTGGCTTTTGCCTTGGGTCTTGCTACTGTATCCTGAAGTCAACACTAAGTTACACATTGGTTGTTGCTAAAGTAGACCACTCCTCAGCCAAGCAACCTGGTGAATTACTGCAATGAAGTCCACATCCCTACATAGGGTTTAAAGAGTGAATACTAGGGAACCCATTGGACTCCACTCTTTGGTTAACCTTATTTGAAATACAGTTGCAATTCAATACCAGCTTGGTAAGCTTTATTATACCCTACTTAAAATAAAGTAAGGTTGATATTGGCAAACATTCACTATAGGCTGGGGAACATGGTTGCACTGACTTCATCAGAGTAAAGGACCCCTCCATGACATTCATATGACCTAAGAAGCAAGGGGCAGATATTGCTACTTCAACAAACTTAGGTAAGTATGAATCATCCGCAGATACTTATTGGAGTTAATTGTTAATCCCAAAAGAGGTGGCAATTGAGCTGAGATTAATTATAACTACATCACTGTCCCTTGCCACCTGCTGTACTGAAATATATAATGACTGCAGAAAAACATGCTGCAATATGTTCCATTTTCACAGCCGTATGACACCCTGAGCACTACTCTATAAGAATACATAGGACGACATCTGGATGTTAGATGGAGAAAGTGACGGTGTCTCTTTTGAGGTAAAGATACAAAGTTACAAGAAAAACTAAGTGAACCCTGGTATTAGATGGATTTCTTCATTGATTATGAATGAGATGTGCACCAACAAATTAAGCAAGGAACCACAATATCCTGATTAATATACTCATAATAGGCACCTAACCTGGGTAAGGTTAATTTACACGTTTTATTACAAATGCCTAGCAGGGCAAAAAACCTATCTTGACCCAGGTCTAAATTATGACTTCACTTTTATTATTCATTAACGATAAAAAATATAAATGTGTGCTATTCTATTAGTGAGCCAAAAAACAAAAAGGATTAAAATGACAGTTGTCACTCCACTGGTGATGTAAATGCTAATCAATGGTGGGGTAAGGAGACGTGCACTATCTCCCACCTTATTAATCCGAATGCACAGTATACCGTGTCACTACTTACAGGATCTATTGCTGTCTAATACAGCCAATACACGACTGTGAGGTGGGAACACGTATAAATTCAACCACTCTCACATTTGCACACCAGGCAGTTGCCTATGTTTGCAAACTGGCAGACAAAGTCTGACAACTAGCCCTGCAATCAGTGATGGCCACAGCTAGATGTGCTGGCTATCTAGACCGCATAACAGATCTAAGTATTAGAGTGTGGTCCAACCGGACTATTTGCAATTATTCACCAGTGGAGTATTTAAAAACTGAATTTAAAAACTAAAACTGCCCCCCGACATGTTTCGCCAGACTTCTGGCTTCTTTAGGGGTAACGGGCAGCAATGATTAAGATGGACAAATCATGCAACATCAGCAACCACCCCATTCACTGTCCCAATTAAATAATATCCAAACAAAATTCCAAATGTGATAAACTTTATTAATGTATACACGTCTATCCAAAATTGAAAACAACATAAATTAAAGAGGACCTTTCACCTATTTAAAAACTAAAAACTAACTATATTTCTGGGAAGAGCGTCCAGGCAATGAGCTGTGCGCTGTGATTGGCCAGCTCTGCCTCAAGGGACACGCCTGATAGAAAGTCCCCGCCCCATACAACAGAGGGAGCTCGGACACCGGAGCCTATACCGGGCGAACGGAGCGACGCCCAGACATACTAGTAAGTGCAGGGGGACCCCTGGGCGCCGCTCTGCCCAGGGGTCCTATAGTTAGTTTTTAGTTTTTAAATAGGTGAAAGGTCCTCTTTAAACTTTGTACCACATTTGGAATTTTGTCTGCATAATATATAATTGGAATGGTGAGATTGTTGAAGGTATTACAATGTGCACATTGAGTAAAATCCACAATAAGATGACCCTTTGAATTATTAACTTGTAGACCTCCTTTAGCAGAAATCACCCCCGTCAAATGTATTCTGTAGCTGCAAATAAGATTTGCACAATGTGGAGGAGAAATTGTGGATCATTCCGCTCTGCAAATGTTTTTCAGTTAATCAATATTACTAGGATGCCTTGTGTGCACAGCCCTCTTCAGGTCATGTCAAAGCATCTCCATATTGTTATGGTAAGGATGTCTCCATTCAAAAAAAATAAAAAATCTTCTCTTCCCACCTAGATCTTTAGTTACTTTATTGTCTTGTTAAGGTAATTTCACACTAGCGTTTTGGATTCCGTTAGTGAGATCCATTTCAGGTCTCTCACAAACGGTCCAAAATGGATCAGTTAAGCCCCAATGCATTCTGAATGGAAAAGGAACCGCTTAGAATGCATCAGTTCGGCTCCGTTCCGCCTCTATTCCTTTTTGGAGACGGACACCAAAACGCAGCTTGCAGCATTTCGGTGTCCGTCTGAAGAGGCGGAGCCTAACGGATCAGTTTTGAATTACAATGTAAGTCAATAGGGACGGATCCGTTTTCAATGACACAATATGGTGCATTTGAAAATGGATCCGTTCCCCATTGACTTTCAATGTAATTCAAAACGGATCCATTTTGGACTTTGTCATTTTTCTTTAAAACTAATGCAAACGGATACGTTCTGAATGGATACAAATGTTTGCATTATCGTTGCGGATTTGTCTGTGCAAATAAACAGACGGATCCACACCAACGCAAGTGTGAAAGTACCCTTAGCTTGAGGTCATGAACGACTGCCCATTCTCCTGTAAAATGTTTTGATTCACTTTAGAATCTATTGTACCTTCAATGTTTGCAAGATATACAGGCCCTGAAGAAGTAAAGCAGCCCCAAACCAGTTGGGAAGAGGTTTCATGTTGACCTGTATTGCCGGAATACTAAAATCATTGACTTTTGTCTCATCTGTCCACAGACCATCCCACAAGCATTGTGGACCAGGTGGACATACAGTATTTGACATGGGCTACAATGTTCTTTTTAGGACAGCAGCATCTTCCTTCATATTGTCTTTTCACGAACACCCTTATTGGTCAATGTTTCTCTAATAGTGGACATGATGTTTTTGTAGTTTGTAGAGTCCTCTGTAGGTCTTCTGGTGTTACCATTGAGTTCACTTCTTCCTGTTCCTGCACTGTGGGTGCTTGCTTAATAAAATACACGAATAGTTAGATTGTGTGAGTATAATTGTGACTCAATAATGATAACAATCAGACCACATTTTATTAGTAATAAATGCAGAAATCTAGGTAATTTCAAAGGGTTCACTTACTTTGTCTATATCCTTAGTATATGAAAAGTTTATGAGCACTTGTATGACTAAGAAATAAATATTCACAAGTCTGAAATAAATATGCATATTATGGACCACTGTCCTGGGGCCTTTGCCAACTAAGCGACCTCTACACCCTCCTTGAAATGACTATTGTTTCAGCACTGTATAATAGTTTTCTACAGTGGTGGTTATGCTCTTTTACGCATGGAAACTTAGAGGAAACTCCATAAATCTACATCCGGCCCTGGTAACATAGCTTGTAACAAAAGCTTAGCAATTGGGGTTCAATCATAACAGCCACACCAAGGTTCGCGTTCGCCGCGGCGGGTGAACATATGCAATGTTCGGTCCGCCCCCTATACGTCATCATTGAGCAAATTCTGACCCTGTACCTCACAGTCAGCAGACACATTCCAGCCAATCAGCATACCCTCCCTCCCAGCTCCTATCAAAAAGCAAGGATGGCATCCATCTTAGATTCATTCTGAAGCTGCAGTGTTAGTTAGAGCAGGGAGAGTGCTGCTGCTGCTGAATTAATAGGGAAAGCGTTAGCTAGGCCAGTTTTCTGTGTCCACTCCAGTCCTCAAAGACTCATCGGCCTCTTTCACACGAGCGTGTCCAGATTAGGCCCCATTAACACAAATTCCGGATCCACAACACACCATGCCGACACTCCCCATAGAGATGCCGCAGGTTGCGGACAAGAATAGGACATGCTCTATCTTTTGCGGAAGTTCAGGGCCGCAGCTCCGCAAATGCGGAAGCGAATGGATGCGGACAAAAATCGCGGATGTGTGAATGGGGCCTTAGGTTCGGATGGGTTGCGGATGCGTTCAGTGAAAAATGTGCGATTTCACAGACAAAGCCATTCAGTTTTGCCTGCGATTGCGTTCAGTTGTCCAGTTTTTTCTGCGTGGGTGCAATGCGTTTCGAAGCGTTTTTCACGCACGTGATAAAAAACTGAAGGTTTACAAACAACATCTCCTAGCAACCATCAGTGAAAAACGCAATGCCCCCGCACTTGCTTGCGGATGCAATGCGTTTTTCACGCAGCCCCATTTACTTCTATGGGACTAGGGCTGCGTGAAAAATGCAGAATATAGAACATGCTGCGATTTTCACTCAATGCACAAGTGTGGCGTGAAAAAAACGCTCATGTACACAGACCCATTGAAATGAATGGGTCAGGATTTACTGCGGATGCTATGCGTTCACGTCACGCAATGCACCCGTGCGGAAAACTCGTCTGCTGTAAGGGACATGGCTAGCTTGGTATCCAACCTTGTGCAAATGGGGAGTTTGCGGTTGTGCAAATGGACTGTATGCGGTTGTGCAAATGGACTGTTTGTGGTTGTTTGCAGTGCGTTAAACGGAGAGTTTGGTCTGTCAGAGTTTGGTCTGTGACTGTGAAGTGGTGTAACCCTTACACTACCTGATCGATACAACATTATATATGATCGTATACACACACTAGATGTTTTAAAGCACGTTATTCCAAACAATTTAGGAATGTTAGGTGATTTATGGATTAAAACCCGACTCTGCGTCCACTACGTAATTTTCCATGGGAGTTTTACCATGGATCCCCCTCCGGCATGCCACAGTGCAGGTGTTAGTCCCCTTGAAACAACTTTTCCATCACTATTGTGACCAGAAAGAGTCCCTGTGGGTTTTAAAATTTGCCTGCCTATTGAAGTCTATGGCGGTTCACCCGGTTCGCCCTTTCGTGAACATTTGCGAAAGTTCACGTTCGCCATTTGCAAACGGAAAATTTTATGTTCGCGACATCTCTAGTGGTGTCTGGGGAGGCTCAAAAACCCCTCTGCCATGTTATAAATAAAACATACCAAAAGGGTGGTCTTTAGATATATTTTTGGGGCGAACAAGCTGTGAGTTATACCTTTGGTTTTGTACTGTTGAAAAAAGATAAAAACCTATGTAGAGAATGATTTTACACCACAGCAATGTTTTCTAGCCAGGGCTTCGTGTATTCCTTTGATTCTTTAGAACCTGATTAGGGGTTCCTCTGGAAGACAACAGAGAGCATTGTCACATAAACAATAGATTTAAGATGTGCTAGATCTTCTCCAGTAGCAGAATCTTCTTACATGGATTCCCTCAAGGTGAAAAGTTTTGGAATTACTGCCCTATAACCTACATCCAGAGCAAGGTAATTCATCCAATGATGGATTTATCATTTGCCTTATATTAAAGGGAAACATTCTCCCTGTTTTAATTTAGAAAAATGCAAGAATCAACAGCTCATCTCCACCATCTAATACACATAATTCAAATTAAATACATTTAAAAATAAGACTGTTAGGCCCATTTTCAATGATCTAATCATTTCAATATATGTGTCACAGAGTTCAATAGTTTCACTGAATTACAGTAAACAACCCCTTCTATCCTTTAGACCACAGGTTGGCAACATGTTGACCTGGATCATCCAATCATTCATCAATGGTCCTAGGTAGATTGTGGGCCAAACACTATTGTCCCTTCCACCTCCATATAACATCCTGCTCATCCAGCAAAATAAAAGCTTGAAAACACATATCCAACACTGAGTCTGCCTTAGCCAGCTCGCCAGGACTCCAAAGAGGAGCACAGTATGAAATTTAAAAGAAGTTTAACTACCTGGACAAGTGCTGCAAAGTGCAGCCTACTCAAATACCTGATACTGTGTACCTTGCCTTGTGTAAAAGCCTGGACTACCCCAACATTAAGCTTAAAAAACAGAGGAGGGTACATGTTCAGATGTGTACATTTAAGGATGAAATACATGTACACATAATGGCCTACTGCAGCCTAACTTGGACTCCTGACCTTCAGGACTCCTGACCTTGAACAGTATGACTCAATGAGGTGATCACAGAACAATCGCCCACAGAATATCCTGTTTCTCCCTGTGGCCATCAAGTTCAGTCAGGAGGTGAGTAGAAGTAACTAGGGGATCCTTCTCTAACTGCAGCAGGAGGTGTCCCTGCCTCGATGAGTCCTGCTCGGGTTCTCAGACTACATGGCCCACTAGGCCCAATAAGCTGAAGCTGGCATTCTAATGTTTAGTGGGGAGGGAGGGCAAAAGTGTGGATGATAAAAACGCACTTTGCTCAACAAGGGGTATGGATAAAATGTGGCAGAAAAGGAACGTGGCTCAATATTTGTTGTCTTACAAGGGAAGGGGTGTGGCAAAACGGGAAAATACGTATAGCAAATTGGGAAATGGCATGATTTAAAATGCCCCAGACTGCGCCAAAATTTTACACTTAGATATAATAGACTAAATGTGCATCTCATTTATTATCCAGCATGAGCCACTTTGACTGTCTACATCAGGTTTATAATGTTCAGATATTAGGATTAGTAAATCTGCACCAATTGTTGACCTTTCAACCCCCTTTATAAGTTACATACCATTCCCCCATGGTCCTTTTACACCTCGGTACCTAATAGATCTCAAGACCCTCCAAAATTTGAATGGATGATCCTCAACTTTCCAATGACGCCTACCCCTGCTCTAGATGTCGCAAATCCTCATTTGTTACAGTTACACCCCTGTACTATCAAGTCATATACAGGATGATTAAAAAAGAATGGTATAGAGTTATAACCTTGGTATTCATAGCTGAGAGAACATAACACAATTGTATTAACATCAGAAGACTTTCTATCCAAGTCCTACCTATACACTACAATTGTATGATGTGAGCTCCATCAGTGACATGGCAGATGTTTAGGCAGTAGTCCAGCGTTTCCAAACGAGCGCCAGCCTATCTTCAGATATGGACTCCACCTTTTCACTGATGCATCGTCTTAGGTCGTTCAGGTCCTGTGGCTGGGGGGTCGGAGGCAGATACACTGAGTTCTTGATGTAGTCCCACAGAAAGGAGTTATATTTTGGAGGCCAGTGCAACATTGGGGAATCATTTATACTGCCATAGCCGATGCAACATTTTGGTAGAGTTTCATTAAGGTACAGTATATGTGAAAATCCAACTAGAAATGAGGAGGAGCAACCATTGACAAAGACTCTAGTTGTGCCATAAGCCATTCTATTATCATTTCCAGGTAGAAGTGGCCAGTAGAGATGAGCGAATCGAAGCTGACCAAGTGGAAATCGTTTAGAATTTCAGGAAAAATTTGATTCGCAACGAATGCGAATGGTAACGAATCGTAATTCTTCCTAACATGGCAGCTACAATGGCAGCTAAAATGGCGGCTACACGTATGAGAACATGGGGCAAGGAACTCTGGGAAGGCGGGAGGACCCATAATGCCATGCATGCAGTCAATCAGCAGCCAGCCAGCCCAGTGATGTCACAGCCCTATAAATACGGCGGCCATCTTAGATTCTGCCATACAGTATCGTACTTTGTTCAGGGACAGACGTGTATACAGGCTCTAGGGAGAGTAAAAGAAAAACTAATTGTTAAAAAAAAAAGGAAAGAAGCGATTCACTAGTGCAGGGAAAGAATAGGGAGAGGAATCATTTCACAGGCAGGGAGAGATGTGTGCAGATGCTAGGGAGAGTCATAGGAAAATCCTCATTGTGATGAAAAGCTATTTGCAAGTGAAGGGAAAGGATAGTGAGAGGAATCATTTCACAGGCAGGGAGAGACGTGAGCAGATGCTAGGGAGAGTCATAGGAAAATCCTCATTGTGAAAAAAAGCGATTTACAAGTGCAGGGAAACATTACTTGGGGATCCAGATAGTCTCATAATACAGCTCTGTCATTCCAGCAATTAGTTATTGGGGTTTAAGTGTTGTGTTGAAAAGCCTTTAGTGGCTTTTATCTGTGGAAAAAGATAAATATATAAGCAGGTCACTGTTGTTGTTATTTACGATAAAATCTTTTGTAGTCATTTCTGGTGAAAGAGTATAGGGCGGTATTTCAGTAATACACGAAAAATATAAACGCACTGCACGCTTGCAGTAATTTCTGGTGAAAGTGCATAGGGTCGTATTTCAGTACTACAAGAAAAATATATACGCACTTCACTCTTTATTGTTTTCTGGTTAACGCGTATAGTGGCCTCTTTCCGTCCAACAAGAAATATATATTCTCGGGTCACTTGTGCAGTTATTTCTAGTGAAAGGGTATTGGGGCCTTTTACAGTAAAAAAAGATAAATATATATACACACTGCAGTGTTGCAGTGATTTCTGTTGAACGCGTATAGGGGGCGTATTTCATTCAAAAACTAAAAATATATACACACTGCACTGTTGCAGTTATTTCTGGTGAAAGTGTATATGGTCGTATTTCAGTACTACAAGAAAAATATATTCTCAGTACACTGTTGCAGTTCAATATGGTAAAGTCTTTACTGGCTTATTGCAGTAGAAAAAAATATATAAATTTGCCATTCGCTGCTGCACTTTTATCTTGAAAAACCTTTATTGACATACTGTATGGCAGTAGAAAAATAAAAATATATTCAGCGTTCACCATTGCAGTTATATGTGGTAAAGCCTTTAGTGTCGTATTTCTGTAGAAAAATAAAGATATATTCAGCGTTCAGCGCTGTAGTTATATGTGGGAAATTCCTTTATGCGGTATGGACCGAATTACGTTGTGGTGAAATTTCGTATTTACGTTTCACACACTGCGCGCTTACGTGACGGTGTCCATAAAAGCGGTGCACCAATAGAGGTGAATACACTATGCACTAACCCTGGACAATAATGCTAATTAATTCACACAAGCCCGCATCTATCTGCAGTATTGCTTACTAGACACTACGGGGACTTTTCTGCAGCACAGAAACCGCAAGAGGACCGCGTCTCGCTCTTCCAGCGCGGACCTACTTCCCCCGCTACGTCTCCGTTGACTTTAAATCACTACACCTCAGGCTTTGTTGGTTTTTAAAACTGACAGACAGCCTATTATCCTCTGTTGAAAAGCCTATACGTGGAAAAAGATAAATATAGTCAGCGTTCATTGTTCCAATTATATGTGGTAAAGCCTTCAGAGCCAGTTGTATCAGTAGAAAAAGAAAAAGATAGTCGGCAATCAGCGCTGCAGTTATATGCGGTAAAATCTTTTTTTAATTATTTCATTGGAAAAAAATCTTGTATTCTGTGTTAAGCGCTGCACTTATATGCGGTAACATCTTTTTTTAAATATTTTGGTGGGAAAAAATCTTGTATTCAGCACGAAGAGGTGCACTTATATGCGGTAAAATCTTTTTTAAATTATTTCATTGGAAAAAATCTTGTATTCTGTGTTGAGCTCTGCACTTATATGCGGTAACATCTTTTTTAAACTATTTTGGTGGAAAAAAATCTTGTATTCTACGTTAATCGCTGCACTGATATGCGGTAAAATCTTTTGTGAATTATTTTTGTGGAAATAAAAATGTCCACCTTCTCCATCTCTTCATTAACATCGGACACACTAATTTTACACCGCCTAGGAGAGAATAAAGGTAAATGATACTGCCAGCCTGTTAAGGGGAACTACAGCATGATACCACAATACATTTGATATGACATATGAGTTTAAAGTGCCCACATATAGCACATAGTGGGACACTGCATCAAGATGAATCAGGCGTGGATCAGCCAGGATTTCCACACACCAATGCATGATACATCAGACTAGATCATCCATGGTGCCACACCAACATTTTGCCAAACAGACCGGTTTCTTCTGGCTACCTGCCTCAGCTACTCTTCTGATGCTGCTACCCACCTGATGCCACACATCTGATGCCAAGTGCTCCTTCTTTCACCCACCATCTTCAGCGGGTACTTGTATTGCCACCCACCTCCACAGTATATCACCTTGCCACTCTGTGGCCTCCTGATGCTGCCGCCACCTCCAGAATCTGTCATTGTGCCACTCTGTGGCCTCCTCCTGATGCTGATGCTGCTGCTGCCGACACCTCCACACTCTGTTATTGTGCCACTCTATGGCCTTGTCATGCTGCTGCCACCTTCAGACTCTGTCATTGTGCTGCTCTGTGGTCTCCTCATGCTGCCATGTCTACACTATGTCTACTTTGCCACTCTGTGGCCTACTCATGCTGCCATGTCTACACTATGTCACCTTGCCACTCTGTGGCCTCCTGATGCTGCTATGTCCACACTATGTCACTGTGCCACACTGTTGCATGATGCTGCTGATGCTGCCATCTCCACACTATGTCATCTTGCCACTCTGGCCTCCCGATGCTGCCATCTCCACACTATGTAACCTGGCCACTCGCTGGCCGCCTCATCCTGCTGTCACCTCCACACTGCCATTGTTCTACTCTGTGGCCTCCTGATACTGCCGCCACCTCCAGACTTTGTTATTGGGCCACTCGTGGTCTCCACATGCTGTTTCTACCTCACCACTCTGTCATAGGGACACTTTGTGGACTACTCATGCCCTTCCCACTTTATGACTGGGCCACTATTTTGGCTTTCAGCCTGACTGACATCATCATTTATTTGACCTTTCCTCTGATCTGTCAGAAGGAAGGAAAAATGAGACGCAAAACAGATCCTGTCTGTGTAGCAGCTGTAAGCCTGTATGGTCCCATCAGAATTGGTTTATGATTTGGTAGCCAAAAGCAGGAGTGGGTCCAAAACACAGAAGACATGCAAATATTCCATTCATGTGTCATCTCTGTTTAGATCCACTCCTGTTTTTATTGGCATTAGCAATACTGAGCAAATGCTGACCGAGTGAAGGCGTATGCTCCACAGACAGGATCCGTTTTTTGTGGGTTATTGTTCTGATGGATCAGAGGAAGCGCAAAATAATCAGTGATGTCAACACAAACTTACTGCTGACACCCTCTCCACTCAGAGGGGATTTACTTGTATAAGCATGTAATAGAACAGGTTCTGTAGACATCTATGTGGAATCAGCTGATGAGGGTATAAAAGGAGTGCCAGTTTTGGCAAATTTTAGTATACTTTCTCATAATTTTAATCAAGTTTTGGTTTAATAAATGTAATATTAAAATATTTAATACATTTAATAATAAAATTTAAATGTTGAGTAAGACAGGAGAGAATCGGACAGTCTTCAGTTTATTCAACGACGTGGTGTTGCGATGGAGAGAGCATTCCCCCCAAAAAAATTCCTCTCCATCTGCAGACGAATCCTGTCCTGTCAAGTGCTCTATTGGCTGCTCATCCAGCAAGATACTTCTGGGGTACCTGCCTGGCATGAACAGGCCTCCAATAGCTACAGGCAATGAGAAGAAGACAAAGCTTCAAGATTGCTTTGAGCCTGGAAGAGTCGCCAAGTTAATCAAGATTCAAACCAACCAGGCCCCAGTCTCTTCGTCCAGAAAAACATCACGGGTTCCCAGTCATCATGGAATGAAATGGAGGGCATCCTTATTATATGTAATAAATGTACTAATAAAATGTTTAATAAATTTAATAAAATGTTATTTTTTTCCTAACACAGGAGAGAATCAGCCAGTCTTTAGTTTATTCAACAATGTGGTGTTGCGATGGAGAAAGCATTTCAAAAATACTTTTCCTCTCTACCAGGAGACGAATCCTGTCAAGATTGATGCAAGTGCGGTATTGGCTACTCATCCAGCAAGATACTTTTGGGGGAACCTGCCTGCCATGAAAAGGCCTCTACTAGCGACAGACAATGGGAAGAAGACAAAGCTTCAAGATTCCTTGGAGCCCGGAAGAGTTGCAAAGTTAATCAAGATTCAAACCAGCCAGGCCCTGGTCTCTTCGTCAGGGGTTCCCAGTCATCATGGAATGGAAAGGAGGGCATCCTTATTATATTTAATAATTTAATAATAAAATGTTTAATAAATTTAATAATATAAATAAAAATTTTCCTAACATGGGAGAAGGAGGAGAAAATCCTGTGGTGCACAGAGATGGAGAGGGTCTTCCGATTCCCACCGAACTATACAGACTTTTCAGAAATGAACCTTGACCTTCAGCAGCTCCTGGGAAGGTCATGGAGCGTCCCGGTCATCCGGTATCTATTCGCCCCACTGAAAGTTTATTTTCAAGGTATGTAGTAGCCACACGGGACCCCCAGGCTGCAGATTTATCATGTAGACATCGTATTTTATCATTTGTGCATTAGCAATACTGATGGATTACTGAGCAAATGCTGACCGAGTGAAGGCATATGCTCCACAGACAGGATCGGTTTTTTGGGGGTTATTGTTATCACAGATCAGAGGAAGGGCAAAATAATAATTGACGTGAACACAAACTTACTGCTGACACCCTTTCCACTCTGTCGGGAGCTCTACTTGCATAAGCGCTTAATAGAACAAGTTTCTATAGACATCTATCTGGAATCAGCTGACGAAGGTGTAAAAGAAGTGTTCTTCTTTTTCGCGCTAACATCGACCTGTAAGTTTATACTTGAGTTATTTGGTCAGTTTTGGCCTTGTGACTGCACAAATAAGTGAAGTGAGCATTGATTCTAAGAGCGACGCCTGTCATCTGCATGTCATAATGACTCATATTATTATTTTACTACCACAGCAGACTCCCTATGTGTGTTACGGCAAGGCACAGTGTTCTACACCACTATAAAGCTTCTCTGCAGCCAGGAAATAGCAGGTTTTTTTTAACTTCATTCGTTGCAAAGAAATTTGGATAGAAGAAATTCCACGAACCAGCCGAATCAAATTTTTTAGAAATTTGCTCATCTCTAGTGGCCAGTGACAGTATCCTCAACAAAAAAAGGAGCTGCTCATTTCTCAGAACATGTACACTTTGAATATGTCCCTCAGATTTTAACATTGTGGAAACTGGCCTTCTCACTAAGGTAAAAGGGGCCTCATTGCTGAACTCTAGCCAGTGAGCAATTGCATCCTCTTCCAATAGGTCCTTTCTAGGACGTTGCTCATCAGCCATTGTTTGAGTTCTTTCACCCAATGCAAAATGTAGTTTCTATGCAGAGCACATTTACCAAATGTATTCTGAAAACTGTCACAACAGACCTGTTCTTGCAAATTCCAACATGCAAAAATAATTGTCTTGCTGCAATGTCACCATCTTAAACCTGCCCCTTTGTGTACATGGTTAAACTAATCTAAAAGGGAAGATTCATGAAAACTGTCCAAAAAACTGACTTTGTTGCTCATAGAAATCGATCACAGCACAGCTTTCATTTTTTAAGAGCAGACTTTTTAAATTTAACTACAGGGCTTTACTTTTTCATCATCCCCTTTGAATCACCCTGTATTTATACATACTAATTAGATCACCTTAATTAGTAAATATAAGTCCTTCACAAAAAGTTTGAGTTCGGGACCCGAACTCAATGGGGACTCGAACTTTGGGGCACTAAAATTGGTCTAAAAGAGTCATGTAAAGGGGTAGAGGGCTGCAAAAAGCAGCCAAATGTGGGTAAGAGCATGACAAGTGCCCTGCAAATAAATGTGGATAGGAAAATCATTACTGATTTAGAATATTCTTCATTATTTGATATAGTTTATGTTATGCGAAAAATATATGCGCGTTAATCGAATCGCATAAGGCCGTTAAGCAACTTTCCTATTGGGTTGGGTTGGCTTGGCTTGGTAGAATTTTGGAATATGTAGAATATAGTGCTATATTCATTAAGAATATATAGCTATATTCTACATATTCAACAATTCTACCAAGCCAACCCAATAGGAAAGTTGCTTAACACCCTTAGGTCATTCGATTAATGCACATATTTAATTACCGATTTTATATATAACATAAACTATATTAAATATTGAAGAATATTCTAATTCAGTAGATATTACAGCCTTCTAACATTGGCCCACAAGCAAGAAGCAGGCAGGTAATGGGTTCAGATGAAAAAAAAATGACGAATATTAGTTTTTATATGAATATATATCACTATATTGAAAATATTCGCGAATTCTCGAAGTTGTGATAGTTGTGATTAAAATTCGCTATTCAAATATTGTCGCTCAACACTAGCCATTAGTAGGCATGGCTGTGATGGCTTCTGAGGGCACACTAGTTAAACTCTTGTTGATTGGCTGCCCTGCAGCCTTTTAACAAGCGCCATTAAATCGGCGTACATGGAACTCGAACCTGAACTTTTACGGAAATGTTCAGGTGTGGGTCCAGGTACCAAAAACCCTAAAGTTCGGTACGGACCCGAATTTTACAGTTCGGGTTCGCTCAACTCTAGTCATAAACTGTTGTAGACCATTCAGTGAGCGAATGTGCACCCACTATCTTCCATTTGCTCACGCATCTAATAGATAACCTAACATTTCAAATCTTTTCAATGACAGAACCCTAGTATTTTCAAGGATATGAAAGGAAACTTTATGAAGTCAATTTTACATTACAGTAACCTTTCTGTACATACTGTATTTCTACTTAGAATTCAGCAGTCACGTATAATGGACCCTCCAAACATAACATCTCCAGACATGTTCATCCTTCTTGGTCTATCAGATATTCCTCACCTCCAGGTTATATGCTTTCTTATGTTCTTGGTGATGTATATCATAACATTGGCAGGAAATCTTCTACTGATCATCGTGGTGAAGATTAACCCAGCTCTACAGACCCCTATGTACTTTTTTTTAAGTAATCTCTCTTTTATTGACATCTTCTTCTCATCCACCATAGTTCCCAAAATTTTGATAAATACTATTGCTGAGGATAAAAGTATTTCCCTGTTGGGATGTGCCCTGCAAATGTACTTCTCTCTAGCTTTAGGGGCAACGGAGTGTATAATACTGGCAGTTATGGCCTATGATCGATTTGCTGCCATCTGTAGGCCTCTTCACTATAACACCATTATGAACATGAGGTTGTGCATTACTTTAGCCGTAGCATCATGGACAGCATGCTTCATCAATTCTGCTATCCATGTGTTCATTACATTTCAACTTCCTTACTGCAAATCTCGCCATATCAGCCACTTCTTTTGTGAGATACCTCCCTTCTTACAAATATCTTGCAGAGATACAAGACTTAATGAAATAGCGATGTAAGTTTCTGCAGGTATTGTTGTCATGATGTCTTTCTTCTTAACACTGATTTCATACATTCATATTATAGCCACTATTTTTAAGATCCAGTCTTCTCAAGGGAGGCAACAGGCATTCTCCACATGTGCTTCACACCTTACTGTTGTCACCCTCTACTATGGGACCATCATGTTCATGTATCTACGACCCCGTTCTGCTTACTTACCAGAAACAGACAAGACAATATCTGTCCTGTATACAGTTGTGACTCCGATGTTGAACCCCTTCATTTACAGCATAAGAAATAAGGACGTAAAATGTACCATAAAAATTTGTTTGACTAGAAAAGTCTCTAAAAGATTTTAGTGGACATTGTAAAACACTGAAATAAAGGATCTCTTATACTTACTTGTTGCCTCTGAGGTTGATTCCACATGAGCAGATGCTGGAACTGGTCACCACTGAAAGCAAAGAATATTGGTCAACTCATGACCAGATCAGAACTGGTAAACTAACCTATTATTAGTATGTTGTTTTTAGTTTTGGGTGCTTTACCTGAATGAGTATTTCTGTGACCCGGAGAAAGAAGAGGCTTAGAAATAAAAAGAGAAAACTAAACCTGTTTAAGAACTGCCTGGTTGCTTCTCCTGTCATCTCCATTCCATGAACAAAGTTCCATCAAAAGAAATCCTATTCTCAGAATGAAGATCCCCATTAATCACTAATTTTACTTCAATTGGCTGCTATCAAATTAATCGAACAAATGCCATAGTCTGCAAGGCAAAAGCTGCTCTCTGTATAGCCTCAGATAGGAGGCTACAGAGCAGGAGGTCCTCCTCAATGGCATCCATCCATATGCCCTGAAAGTATATGTGAGGAACTAACCCAATAAACTTTTCTCACCGTGATCGCATCACACCACAAAATGTTTGACTTTGTAAGCTATCTGACTTTGGTTTCAACTTTTAATAACTCAAAGTCAAAAGTTACAAGAAATTTCTGTAGTTTAAACTTTTACAAATTAAGATAACTTTCTTATTCTTAGGAAGTGGGTTCCAGGAGATTTATAATAATCCCTGAGAGCTTTGAACATTGTATCTATTTTCCAACCATTCACTTACATAAAGAAAAAATGTTTGTGACTTAATAAATAGTACAGTAATGTCTCAATCCACTCCACTCTATCAACAGAGACAGAAGCAGACATATAAGAAATATAAACTTCAGTGAATAATTTCTTTCAAAAAATTAAACTTTCCAGAATATTCTTTTTTTCAATTTAGGATCTATTAAGGTAGGTAAAAGTCAAGCTTCTACAAAATGCTTAATCTCCACCTCAAGGAATTAAGCAATTCCTGACTTTGACTTTATATTATACTATTATCATTATAACCGTGAATGTTGATGTAGTTCGGGGGGGGGGGAGCAGCTCTGACAGCAATGTTTTGGGTTTCTTAGTAATGAAAATATAAAAGCAAAGTTAAAAGGGACATTTTCATAATGACCTGATGTAATTGGAATGAGTGTTTTGTTAGGAGACCCCACCAAACTTGACCATGCATGCCAATGTCTCTTGAAGAATGCAGGGTACTTAGTAAGACATTAAGAGCTTAATAAAATCAGTAGAACTCAGGGCCACTGCGACTAATTTCCTGGATGGTTGATGGGCTTCTATAGGGCCACTTTCTGCTATACAGTATTTGCTGCTTCTATGTAGGATCCATTGACATGACCACAGTAATATAACATTGTGATCCTGAGGAGGCTTATGCACCACCAGGTGACACCATGTTCTTTAACTGAGTTTTTTTTTATTTGAGATTTCCATTTTACTTGAACTTTGCATTATGAGAACTCAGATGACCATTAAATATGACCATATGGCTGACGGTACCAAGTTTAGAAGAATTGGCTGATGCTCTAGTTTATATGGGAGCCTTCCACAGATGGCAGGTTTTAGAGGAAAAAAAGGATTAGACATATTAGATTTCATAGGTGTCTTTAGCAATTTATTTCCTGGTCTTAATTTTAAAAAAATCCTTTATTAAGAGTTTTAATACACATGAATGATTAAAAAAGAAAATTGAAATTAACAGAATACAAGCAAAACCATTTCTTGAATAACCCTTTTCTCTCAACCACCCACCCTCCTTTCTCTGTTTTTCTGGCCCTGGGCACAATTTTGCTATCAGAGACATTCAGTATGCAGTGCTTTCATATATGAATGTTTGTTCCAGCTCATATATTTCCTGGCTTACAAAAATGAGAGATACTAGGTTTTGCCAATCTCCCAATTGTTTCCTACTTTGCCTCGGATCACCCCCTACCTAGACCTCCACAACACCAGGTATCTTAAATTATTTTGAAATTCACAGTTGTAGGGTGGATTATTCAGCCAATTCTTCCTAATAGTCTTCTCAGCTTCAATGAGAATCAGCAACTCTACTAATATCTATTCTTCATAATGAGGTAGAAAAAATCAGCTACACACTCCTATAAGTATTCAGAGCCTTTACTCAGGACTTAGTTGAAGCCTCTTTGGCAGTGATTACAACCTCTAGTCTACTTGGGTATGATGCTACAAAATCCTCTCAAGTTCTATCAGGTTGTATGATGACCATCGCTGGACAGCCATTTCCAAGTCTCTCCAGAGATGTTCGATTGGGTTCAAGTCAGGGATCTGGCTGGACCACTCAAGGAAATTCACAGAGTTGTCACTAAGCCACTCCTGTTGTCTTGTCTGCGTGCTTAGGGTCGTTGTCTAGTTGGTAGGAGAACATTCGGCCCAGTCTGAGTGTCAGAGCATTCTGGATCAGGTTTTCATTAAGGATATCTCTGTACCTCTCACAGCATGATTCTACCACCACCATGCTTCACTGTAGAGATGGTATTAGGCAGGTGATGAGCAGTGCTTGGTTTAGGTGCTGTTTTTTTTTTTTGCAAACTCCAGGCAGGTTTCCATGAGTCTTACTGATAAGCTTCTTTCTGGCCTCTCTGCCATAAAGCTCAGATTGGTAGAGTCCTGCAGTGATGGTTGCCTTTTAGAAAGTTTCTCAACTGCACACAGAATCTTTGTATCTTAGCCATAGTGACCATTGGGTTCTTGGTCACCTCTCTACCAGGCCCCTTCTCTCCTAATTACTTAGCTAAGCGGGGCTGCAAGCTCTAGAAAGATTACTGGTTGTTCCACAAGTCTTCAATTTAAGAATCATGGAGGACAATGTCCTCTTGGGGACTTTTCAATACAGCACATATTTTTGTACTCTTCTTCAAATCGGTGTATCCACACATTCCTTCCTATAGGCAGTTCTTTACTCTGCATTGCTTGATTTTTGTTCTGATGTGCACTGTTAGCTGTGAGACCTTATACAGACAGGGGGGTATCTTTTGAAATCATGTCCAATCAGCTGAATATACCACACAGGAAAAATGTGGATAGATCCAGCACCCAAATACAAACAATTCCTTTAATAACTCAGAACATAGTAGAAAGATATTAAAACCACTGTCGCTTACGTGTTTTGGGCATACAAGCCCTTCCTCATAGCATGCAAGACATAAAAAATTATAAAAATTTATACACTAACAGGCATGCTGAAAAAGCAGTAACAGAAAATCTGGAATGCATGGAATAGGAGCTGGACTGGAAATATCTTAATAAAAGAGTAATCTAAAATATTGAGGCCAGTACTGACACATATTGCAAATATGCATTTAACAAGTGTTCAGCAATGCGTTTTTTAAGGCTGTGGTTGGTGCACCCAACACACTGGATCCTGCATTTAATTGCAGTTAAAAGTATTGATATTATGACAATAGTTATTTGCTGTGGAGGTCACAGACTTACAAGGTTTGATGTATTTACATATATTACATCTGTTATGCCCACATTTATACAGGCCGTTCCATGTGAGCCAGTGTTGTGCATTTTTGCCAATGTGACTGGAGACACATACATGGAAGGATCTAAAGTATTACCTAGTGTGATACCCCGTTTGGCTACAAATCTGCAGCCATTTTTGAGAATATTTTTCATTTGGGGGTCACCATCCAAAATAGGTAAATATTTTTTGAGGAAATGAAAAATCTGATCATATTCTAAAGAATAATTGGTAGAAAAAGTAACCAAATCAGTATTATGATCAGTAGTGTTACATTTTTTGGGGGAATTTTTTGTGACAGTGCCATCGCTAAGTAAAGATTCTCTATTTTTAGTGACTCTCGATATTTTTGGCACGATTGACAGACCAATTAGGATAGCCTCTTTCTTTGAGGCGGTTATCAATTATGACACATTCCTTATAAAAATCCTTGATGTCTGACCAAGCATGTAACGCCCTGATGTACTCCCCTGCCGGGATGCTGTGAATTGTGTGCTTGGGATGGCAGCTGCTTGCGGCCAAAATAATGTTACGTGCTGTAGGTTTTCGATACAATTTGGTATTAACCAGGTTATGACAGGAATCTCCAATCAGAGTTAGATTCAGAAAATAAATTTCATATGGGTGGTTATAGTAAGTAAAAATAAGCGAATAACTATAGTTATTTAGATATTCAATAAAGGCTGAAACGGACGCCACAGGGCACCTCAAAACGAGGAGCATATCATCAATATAATGTCCGTACCAGCCTATATGAGATAAATAAGGATTATGGCCCTGATTTATCATTCCTTCATTTCAGAATTCTGGCATCAAAAAGTCGCAAAATAGGGCCCCTGTGACTTTTTTGCACCTAAGCGCTGGCGCAAGAATTTGCGACTTTTTACACTCAGTTGCGCAAAATTAGCAACTTTTTGCATTTGTACACCACTTACT